>ML426990.1:1359-23541 GCA_005239525.1 Nicotiana knightiana | reverse complement strand
CCAATTCTCTATACACATATGAAATCAGGCGGTGTTCATGGCTGAAACGAACACAACAACGAGAACCAAAGACGGTTAAGGGTTGGTTGTGTGACTTGTGGTTGCCTAGGTATACACTAAAGTTCGACGGTTCAAAGATATCAAATCTACCGATTGATCGAGTATATCCGACATAAGTTCACTACGGAAAGTTCAAAGGGAAACCTACTTATCCAGAAGCAATTAATCCTTGCTTGCGAATCACACAGTTTTTCATGCATATTTCCGTGATATAGCCATTCCCCATTCATGTGAGGGATTGTTGAGGTTTTTAAGCATTAATAGCTTAAAATAGAGTGAATGGAAAATGGAGGGAAAAATAAAATATTTGAGGTTCCCTCCTTGATTGTCCCACATGGGAAGAGGAAAACATTTTTGATGGGTATATAAGCAATTGCTCTTCTTCTAGCTCATAAAGAGTTGAGAAGAAGGCAAGCCTCGCGTCGTCGTCATCGCTCGCTTGGCTCGGCCTCGGCTTCAGCTTTTTGATGGGTATATAATCAATTGCTCTTCTTCTAGCCCATAAAGAGTTGAGAAGAAGGCAAGCCTAGCGTCGTCGCTCGCTCGACTCGGCCTCGGCCTCGGCTTCGTCTTCGGTTTCGTCTTCGACTTCGGATTCGGATTCGGATTCAGATTTGGTCAAATGATCGATTGATTAAATTTTTTGGACCAAATTTATCACAAAATATTATTAAAATAAATATTAATATTAAATCTATTTCATTTATCCAATATTCAGTTTTCTGTTTTTGTAACAGAAATTTAACTACCCTTAAATTTTTCCTCTTTATTGTTGAGTAAATAACCAATTATGTCATGGCATTTATTCTATGGCCGTTTTTAAAAAATAGTCATTCTGAAGAGTTGCACCTCTTGAGATTTCAGCCCAACTTTGGCTATAAATACAAGACCATTCTCTCAGATTTTACATATTAATTTCTGAGTTCTCCTCCTTTCTTCTGCATATTCTTAACTTCAAAGAAAGCAAAAGTAAGTGTGATTTGCTACCGAACTTTGTGTTCGCTGGAACACTGGGGTTTGAAGTACCACTACACCAGTGTGTAATTCGTTCTATCCTGGGAGGAAATAATCCATAATCTTGGGTACTAGGAGGGGATTAAATTCCTTAAGAAAATACTGTAAATTCAGTGAGCTCGAATTGACTTTTGTTATTTCACTTACATTTCTATTTATATTATTTTATTTTCTCCAAAATTATTTTACAAATACAAATTACTAACAATTTTGACCTGCAATTGGAACACGGGAGCAATTTAATCTTTGCTCCGTTTTAACGACGATGCTTTTAGTTCTAATCGATGAAATAATATTTTTCTTTACAATCTTAAATAGGGTTATCTAATATGTTTTCTGCCAACTTCAGTTCAAATATTGTCCAGTTAAACTAGGATCTATTATGTTATGTGGCCAAATACATATGCAGCCTCGAAATTAGTCCCTTATTTTCATTTGCTCGCTTCAACTCAAATCAGTTTGTATTGTATAGTGACGGATCCACCCTAAAGGGTTGTATGGCATCCGTTAAGATGATAAATATTTTATGTATTTATGTTTAAAATTTTTAAACTAAATTAAATATTTAATTCTGTCACACGCAGTCGTAAACTAGATAAATGTGTCATGGTGGTCGATCTTTTTGAAATTTTTTTTTGTGTGTAAAATTCAAGTTCAAATTTATTTGAACCTTGTCCGACTTTTCATTTTTTCGTGCTTTTTATTTCCTTTTTCCCCAATGAATTTTCTTTTCGATTACCCCCAAATTTTTTATTTGTTGTTTTATTAATTCTTATATTTTTCTTTTCTCTATTCTATTATTTTATATGTGGTCTCTAGCAAGAACATTCACGAAGAAGACTTCAAAACTTTAAAATTATAGTATAAAATACACATTCCTCTTAATCTTAAATTTATGAGTTTTCTTCTTTCAAAACCAAAAAACTTGGGTCTTAATGGGAATTTTGGATTGAGATAAAAAAATATCTTTTTTATTATATCATAAAAATTTGTGTTATTCTATGGTTATTAATATAATTTAAATCTCTTACTTTTAAGTTATGATGAAAATTTCGTAAGCATTGCTTAAAAAATTATGAGATCTATGATATTGATTTTTGGAAATTAGTAGTTAATTTAACTTTATATTTATGGGGTATAATTTATCTATTGAAGATATTTTTTTAAAATTTTCTTATTATGGTTGATGTAATTCCCTTATTAAAGATGTTATCTTACTTGTGTAAATTTATTTTTAATATACAGAAAAAGACGTAATTTCCTAGTAAAAATATTAATTTTACTTGTGTTGTTATGATAGAGGTGTGATTCCTTATTTAAAATGCTAATTACGTTTGTTTTTTATATCCAAGATGTAACTTTATCTTTACAAATAAAAAATAAATATTAGGTTGACCCGAATAAACCCCAAAAAACCGAATAAATATTTGTAACAAATCCTAAATCCGCCTCTGCTACGAACACTTTAACGTGGCAAAAAATTAACCGAAATAGACGCTCACCCAAGCACTTAAACTCAATAGATACAATTTTAACATACATTAAGTGTCTAATTGCAAATAGTCTTAGGTAAGTCTAAATAAAAACGACCAAGTTTAAGTGGCTGTGTAATATTAGTTAGATGAGTTAACTCAAATAGCCGCTCACCTAAATTAAAAATAATCAGTGGAGGTATAATATATATATAATTTATGTATTATACATGTATAATTATATATAATTTATGTATATGTCTAGAAAAAGTAAACAGTAAATATAACCGACTATTTGTGTAAAGATCCATATTAGTTAAAGTGTCTTTCCAACGGGCCATGTTCATGATCAGAATGATGGGCCTTACCACATTATATGGGCCTTTTAATAAAGTCCATATTTTCTCTCTTGTTTCTGTTTTGTTTAAATCTTTTTCCGTCCATATCTTTTCTCTTCGGAATGGACTTGAACACACAAACTAAAGGATTTTTGCATTATACATTATTTGAAACTTTATTACTCTTAATGTTCATGTTTAGTTAATTACCCAGCATAAACAGATTTTATTTACCAAATATATACAATCTACCTTAAAAGGTTCCCAAATCCACTATTTGTGCTTTCAATCAAGAGATTTAGTTACATTCTTTTCCTTTTTTTTTCTCCTCTTCTCTTTTCTCTTAGTTAATTAAAAGATATACAGTGATGTGCGTATACATAGCCGTGCCTCCATGTGTAAATATGATCCCCGCGCATAAGCTCCTCTTTCTTGATCTGGTTGGAAATCACATTCCCATCTCCTTTGTTTTTTCTCCTCTCTCGCCCTCACCCTTTTCTGCTTTCCTTTTTCTCTTAATAAAGACAAAAAAGCAACATGAGATATATTGGAGCACATTATTACAACAGTAAAAACACAAAGCAGAATATACTTGTAAATTCTTAACTTTTACTGAAGAAATCATAGTATTGGGTATGACTCCATTAGCGAAAAGCGACTACTATTAGCACTTTAAACTTTTGCCAAGAGACCTTTCACATTGTTAATACAATTACAACTTTCATACATTATTTCTTCCAGTTATATACAACTATAATATCATACCACTTAAATTTAATAGCTATACGAATTTTATACAATATGTCTTTTGCATATTTTGTATATGATTTATACATAATAAAAATAAATTTCGTATAACTAATTATATATTATACAATTTATCCACAACTTATCTACAACTTTCATACATTATTTCTACCCAGTTAAATACAACTACAATAACATACAACTTAAATACAAATTTTATACAAAATTTATACAATATGTCTTTTGTATATTTTGTATCTGATTTATACATAGTAAAAATAAATTTCATACAACTAATTATATATTATACAACTTATCTACAATTTATCTACAAATTATCTATAATTTTTATACATTATTTCTACTCATTTATATACAGCTATAATATCATACAACTTAAATTTAATTTTTATACAATATTGTTCAATTTTCATACAATAGTTTAAATTAAAAATAAATATAAACAATAGAATATAATTTTTCTATAGTTTTTCTACAATTTTGTAAATATAATGTGTATCATGTCTTCTTCTTCTTTTTCTTCTTCTTCTTCTTCTTCTTCTTCTTCTTCTTCTTTTTCGACGAGTTTCAATATGAAATTCAGTCAAAATCAAGTATAATCTTCACCAAAACACCTTCAAAATTGAGATATAAAATCCAAACCATATTCCCAATTGTTTGCAACAACACCCAATCCAAACAATGATTTTTGAAAACCCAAATTTGAATTCAAAGTTTCAAAGCTTTTTAATGGTGGAATTGCTTTTCTCTTTTTCTTTGCTTTACATTACTGAAATTAGGGATTGAGAGATAGAGAAAGGCGTACAGAGAATTCTCAATTCTTTGCAACAACACTCACTTCAAACAAATAATATTTTTTAAAAACCCAAATTCGAATTCAAAACTTCAAAGCTTTTTAATGATCGTCAATGGTGGAATCGTGGGTGAGTGCAAGATACATGGGGGATGGGGCTGGGATGTGGAGGGAGAAACGTGGGGGAGTGGAAGATATGTTAAGATTTATTTTAGGACACTCATTATTATCATTAATTCCCTTAAAATGTACATAAATGGTAATTGAGTATATAAAAAGTAATTATAGTAAAACTTGAGTAGGGAGGATAATATAGTTTCATATATTGTATAGAAATATAAAAATCTACGAACTAAAATGCCAAATCCATTTGTCATCAATCGAGAAGTTTTTGACCAAAACTATAATTTTATTTTGCATAAAATTATTTTGTCCAAATAGCTTATGAAAAGTTGTACTTTTTTTATTTAGGAAATTTACCTCCGATAGCAAAGATATACACCCTATTTATTATAAATCAAAATTATTTTTAAATATTATTTTTTATAGCTATTTTATTTTATTTTGTAGCAAAATATGTATTTATGGTATATACTACAATTGAGGTGTGAAATACGCTATCTATGTTTTTCCTCTCTCTTTTTCAATTAACACACGATTCTCTCTCAGAATTTTTCTTCTCTCTCTCTCTCTCTCTCTCTCTCTTCCTTCTCTCTCTCTTCGAGCAAAATGCTTGCTTCTAATTGTGAATTCTCTGTCCGAATCCTCTAAGGTTACTGCAATTGAAAATGCTTCTAAACTATTGGGAGAAAGAGGGGAAAGGCGGACCTTTTCTTCAAAAATCAATTTCCTCCATAGCAAGGAGGGGCTCGCCGATATGAGGCTAGGGCCACTATGAGGAGCAAAAATGATATCGGAATAATCCGAGTAGAGCATGGGTACTGTAACATGAACGACGGATAGTGCAGTATTTTCTACGGCGAAGAAAATTTGAGGGCCGGAGTTTTTGTTTGTCTCCATTTTTAGTTTTAATATAATGTATACAGTATTTTGCTTGGCCGAAAAACGCCATCTCTGACGAACTTTCTTCTCTTCTTTGCTATCTAGTCACATAGAATAATACAAATACAATATATTCTGTATAAATTCACTTAAACACATTATATTTACATTTTTCTTTTGTATGTAATTATGTATTTCGAAAGGTCTGTATTTTTTAATACAGTTATATTTAAAAAAATCACTGAATACAAATATTGAAATAGAATAGAATATAAACAGTGAATATATTTATTTTTAAAAAATAGTGAAATATAGAAATATACACTAAATACAAATGAAAATACAATGAATACAACCAATGAAAAATATTGAATACAATAGTAATAATATGTATTAGGAATAACTAAAATGTTGTAAAATAAATACACTTGAATATGGTGTATACAAAGTAGTGAATACAATAAATACAAACATTGAATCTAATGAATGCAACAGCAAAAAAATAAATATTGAAACACACTAAATATAACAATTATTTACAATTGTAAAATTATTCTAATTAATTAGGTTGATAAATGAGGCATGTTAGAATTGATTTTGTTGAATTGTATTAGGAGTGTATCCCGCTAATTGATCCTATTTTCGCTATTAGACAGCTGGACATACCTATTTTTAAGGTGAATGCCGTTACTGTATTCATAAATACATGGCGTGAATACATGTGAATGCAGTCGCGTACAACTATAACCCCCTGTTTTTAGGCTACTTTTGCTACTGTATTCATGTATACAGTAGCGTAAATACAACGAATACACTACCGTAATAACTGAATAATTGCTATAGAAAATAGTTATGTATATTATAGCTATAGAAAGTTAATAGTCATTAAACCATCGTGATTTCTGAAAATTCCTTTAGTATCTCCAAGTGTGAATGCATTTCAACGATAACGCATCTCTGGCTGATCAATTTTGTACATACATAAAGTTTAACGAGATTACGAAGAAATGAGGAAATAGTGATTAGTTGTCACAATTACTGACAAAAAAAAAATCAATAAATCCAGTAAAAGACCAAATAATAAAATCATATTATGGGAAAGCAAGCTGGAAGATTTAACCTTACTTGTCATGCGATTGACTCATCAATCATTTGCTACAAGTCTGCAACATTAAGAGGTCTTCTGATCAATTTCGAATTGATAGTATACTTTAAGGAACATTCAACATTAAAATAATATTTTTTTAAATTTTTATCATCTAAAGATCTTAATTTTTACCGTTAAATAAAAAATCAAAAGTATTTTCATATGTTTTGAATTGTTAAAATCTATTTTAAGGTGAAAAAATAGCCTCGTCTACTATGTATAAAGTAATCAACTCCAAAGGACTCTTCGAAAGATTTTGAGATTTTATGATCAAAATTCTCATCAAATTGTTACTTTCTATATATATCATACATTTATTATGAAATTCAGGTTCAATATTCATTTTAAGTGCAATTTTCTTGGCGGAAATCATAATAGTTGCAAATCCTTCTTCTCTATACTTGTTAAAGAAAGAAATCAAACATTTTCACTTCACAGAACCTTTTTAAAACTTATATATAGTGTATAAAATGTAACAAAAAATGGGGCGTCTATAAATGTAGGGCCTAAAGCAGTTGCTGTAGTTGATTTATGGAAAGGCCACCTACGTATAACTAGTATTTTTTTTACTTACTGATTATCCTTTTTCTTTTAATTTTTAATTTTTCAAGAGAACACACAAGACAGCTGTGGGCATATATGATGTATGTGTGTTTTGTTGTCATTTGACAAATCACAACCAAAGCTTAAAAATTGAGAGGTCCCATTTTGCATGTTCTAATGTGGATAAATGTAGTCTCTCTGTACTTTGTTTGTTATTAATATTCCCTTCGAATTGCCCCACGGTCCACGGACACCCTCGAGCAGACATTAAGACACATTTATATGTATAACTAGGGAATTTTTCGCGCTTCGCACAACGGTAAAAACCACAATAATTTATATAAAAGAGGAAAAAATTTTCAACAATATGAATTAAAAATTAACTACAAACATTGATAAAATCCCAATATATTTTTTTTTTAGTAGAATTAGAGCTTTGATAAACTATATTTTTTTAATCAAATTTTAAAGAAAATATTTCATATATTATGTGCGTGGGGAAGGTTAATAGAGAAAAAACTGAAAATAGGTTTTTATTTCTCTTTGCTTTTTTGTTTTTAGTTTCCTTCAATTGGTCTTCTTTAACTTTCTCTTTACATTTCTTAATCTCTCTATTATCGACTGCCGCTCTATCTTCTATTTTTTGAAGGGAACTAAACAGAAAAAAGTAAAAAGGCAAAAACAAAAAGAGAAAAAAAAAACCTCTCAGGCATATTAGTTGAGAGTGAGAGTATTGTTCACATTTTATGGACTATGGTCAGACTCAAAATTTGTGAGGGTTACACAAAACGACGGAGGTATGAGATTATTATACAGAGAAGGTGATCATTCGAAATTTAGTCATAAGAGAGCTGAAGAGCTTGTTTTAAAAAACAAAGGCAAATAGATATGAATGTTTTTTTGTAGACATAATGAGATGTAATAAATAGGATAATTAATGTTTAATAATAAAAGAAATTGAATGAAAATGATTTAAGGACTCTTTGTGTCTAATCCGTTCATAAAATGATGATAATGGTCTTAAAGGTTTATAATATTAATTAGGTACTAATGAGAGTGATAAACATTGAGTAATTGCTAAAGTGTATTTTAATTTTAAAGAGTCCATTGAAAGGAATGAGGATTTTTGGACCCAAAAGACTCAAAACATGAGAAAAAAGATAAATGGCAATCCTAATCTTAGAGAGATGCCACATCATCTTTTCTGTTCCCAATTATATATATATATATATATATATATATATATATATATATATATATATATATATATATATATATATATATATATATATATATATATATATATATATATATATATATATATATATATATATATATATATATATATATATATATATATATATATATATATATATATATATATATATATATATATATATATATATATATATATATATATATATATATATATATATATATATATATATATATATATATATATATATATATATATATATATATATATATATATATATATATATATATATATATATATATATATATATATATATATATATATATATATATATATATATATATATATATATATATATATATATATATATATATATATATATATCTTCTAGTTTATGATAAATGTTAGTACTATATTTATTAGTATGAATACTGATTTTCATCACAAAAGTTCATAGAGAGATCTTCCATGAAAGAATAATTCAAATATTTTTCTTCCTATTTTTAACTATACGGAGTCCCCAACCACTAGCTCGATTAACTCGGATTCATGCCGTATAAAGTTCACTATTAGAGATTTTAGCACTTCCCCAAAAGGTTGGACTCTATTCTCAAGATTCAAACCTAAAATCTATTGTTACTGATGTTTCGGAGACAGAACTTTCACTAAAAATATTTGATAAAGGAAGCTTTAAAATTCCACCATACCCCTTGATGGTTCAACCGTTCAAATATATCTTCTCTAGGTATATAAGAGACGAAGAAATCAAAGAAACATCGAGGTGTCCTTAGATTTTTGTCCTTTTCTCTAGAAGATTTATCCTAAAATTCCGTTTGTTTTTTGGGTTTGAAAAAGTGTGAATTTTCAATAACAAGAATCTTATGATATGTTGGGAATCTCTTATGATAATCATCCATGCTTGAAACTGTATATAGTCGAAACCAGGTTCATATAAGTACGATCAGTCGAGACCAGAACGTGACGGGTCGGAGCTTGATCCTGGATTATATCAAACCCAGACGCGAAGTTAAATCGTTGAGCTCGTGACTCTAGGACCGAACAAGATCGATGGGACTTTATCGAGTCTAATAACAGAAGGTCGAAATATCCGCGATCAGTTGGAGATCACGGCGGAAATCTCGACACGTATCAAGGAGAGGCCGATTAATTAGCAAATCATGAGATCTTTTACCTTTTATAGAATTGTATCAAGAGTAGGGTTTCCCTACTATATAAAGGGAGGCCTGATCATTTGTAAAAGACATTGTAACACGCATCAAAGAAGCAATATACTGATCCTATTTCTTGTTATCCTGTTAACATGTTCTATCATCAATTGAGGCATTTCTTGACTCGAGGGCGATCAACCTTCAGGGCTAAAACTGTTCAATTTGTGTGATTTGCATTTATTTTCTTGTCATTAATTTCATTATTAATCTATTTTCTCAACTTGTATCAAGTTATATCACGTATCCTTAAAACAACATATAAATTCAATTGTTATCCTATTTTGAGGGTAAACAGTTTGGCGCCCACCGTGGGGCTGAGGATAATAGTGATTATTTGATACAAATTTCTATAACACACATTGCTTTACACTTTCTCTTTGAAGTGTCTTTGATTCCAGGCTAAAATATAAAAATATCAAATTCCCAATCAGCACCTCTGCACGTTGACAACGAGTCAGGTCACCAAGATGAAAATAACAACATAACACCCGGTAATGAGATACCACATGCTGATACCGTTGGAATTTCGATCGTAGATCCGGTTGATGCTAATTCACATGTGTCCATCGATGCAAACTTGCCTACTGATCTCGAAAATAGCATTCGTGGTGGAGCCCGATCGGCAACTCGAAACACACAAAATGTTGAAGGGGACGGGATCAGTCTACGAGTGATCTTCGAAATGTAGCAGGCACAACAGGTGGCAATAGTTCAGTTACAAAACCAAAATCGTGCACCAAGCAGGGTTGAGCCCGATCCTCCTCGCGAAGTCACCCGCAGGAATCAACCGGTCACAGAAAGGTAGAACGAAAATGAATCGGGGGCTAACCCCGAGATTATAAATAAGCCCGAGGAATTGACAAAACAGATAAAATCTGGGGAGAAAAGATCGAGGCCAACGATAAAAAGGTGGAAACCTACAATTCCAGGGTATATCAAATACCAGGAGCACTGCCGATGTTGAAAGTCCTGGATTCCAAGAAGTTCGTGCAAGAACCCTTTCCCCCGAGCGCGGCTCCAAAGCCGATCCCCAAGAAGTTTTGCATGCCCGAGATTCCTTAGTACAATGGAACGACCGATCCAAACAAACATGTCACCTCTTACACATGTGCCAACAAAGGGAATGATCTAGAGGATGATCAAATCAAATCCGTTTTGTTAAAGAAATTCGGAGAGACTCTGTCAAAGGGAGCCATGATAAGGTATCAAAATTTACCACATAATTCTATTGACTCTTTCTATGGTTGCAGATTCTTTCATAAAGGCATACGCCGGAGCCATCAAAGTCGAAACCAGGAAATCGGACCTTTTCAAGGTCAGACAAAATGATTTAATGAAATTCTTAGAGAATTCATATCCCGATTCCAAATGGAACGAATGAACCTACCACTAGTTGCTGATGATTGGGCCGTTCAAGCCTTTACCCAATGACTCAATGTTCGAAACTCGATGGCTTCACAACAGTTAAAACATAATTGATTGAATATCCAACTGTTACTTGGGCCGATGTGCATAATCGGTACCAATCAAAAATCAGGGTCGAAGAAGATCAACTTGGACTGCTTCCAGGTCTGTTTACCCTATCAGGACCGTCGATAGAATCAAGAGAGATATTGACCTGGAACCGAGGTCAAATAGAGATCGATATCAATCATATAACGGGAATCGGAGAGGCAACGGCTCTGGGCGAAATTCCATGAGAAATGATCGAGGTCAGAGTAGTAGAGGACTTATGACCAAAAGCGGCTTCGACAGGTCAATCGGGCCCAAAGACACGCCAAGACTATCGGAATACAACTTTAATGTCGATGCTGCCTCCATTGTATCAGCTATCGGGCACATCAAAGATACCAAATGGCCTCGACCTCTACAGACCAATCCAACACAAAGGGATTCTAACCAGATATGCAAGTACCATGGAACTCACAGTCACAAAACTGAAGATTGTCGACAACTGAGGGAGGAAGTAGCTCATTTATTCAACAACGTGCATTTCCTAGAATTCTTGAATGACCGAGCCAAGAATCAATTCAGGAACATGGATTCTAATGAATAGGCAGAGCAAGAGGAACCTCAGCACGTCATCAACATAATCATCGGTGGGGTTGATATCTCACAAGGGTCGATGTTTAAATGCAACAAGGTATCCATCACTAGGGAAAAACGAACTCGAGATTACGTAACAGAGGAACTCTATCTTTCAACGACAAGGACACAGAAGGAATCTTACAACCCCATAATGATGCACTGATAATATCTGTACTCGTGAATAAAATTTGGATTAAATGTGTGTTAATTGATAACATCATTCGGTCAAGGGTCGTGGGGCAGCTCGGCCTGCAAGACAAAGTCGTACCCGCAGTCCGAGTCCTGAATGGATTCAACATGGCATGTGAAACCACTAAAGGGGAAACAACATTACCAGTCAATGCCGCCGGTACCATCCAGGAAGTCAAGTTTTATGTGATCTAGGGTGACATGAGATACAACACCCTATTCGGGAGGCCATGGATCCACAACATGAGGGACGTGCCTTCGACCCTTCATCAGGTGATAAAATTCCCGACGCCAGGATAGATTAAAACAATCTATGGGGAGCAACCGACCGCAAAAGAGATGTTTGCAGTCGATGAAGTAATTCCGATATCAACACTTATAACATCAAATGAGCAAGGGTCGAAGCAAAACAAGGGTCCAAATAGCAATTACCGGTGCCAACCTTGACCCAACCGGACAAGCAGTGGACTGATGAAGAGGATGATTACGGGGTCCTTCGATCCTTTATAGTCCCTAATGACTCCAATGCTACCAAATCAATGGTCGAAGAGCTGGAACAGGTCATACTGATCGAATGTCTGCCCGATTGAAAGGTATACCTGGGCACGTGGTTAACTTCCGAGCTTAGGCAAAAACTCATTCAATTTCTTATAGCTAACATGGATTATTTTTCTTGGTCCCATCTCGACATTACAGGGATCCCACCGAAAATCACCACTCACAAGTTGATCTTGGACACGAAATTCCATCCGGTCAAGCAGAAAAGGAGGCCCCAGTCCGAGATCAAACATGCTTTCATCAAGGACGAGGTAACTAAACTCCTAAAAATAGGGTCCATCCGGGAAGTCAAATGCCCGGAATGGTTAGAAAACGTAGTGGTAGTCCCTAAAAAAGGGAACAAACTGAGAATGTGTGTGGATTATAAATATTTAAATAAGGCATGCGCCAAAGACTCTTTCCCTTTGCCTAACTTTGATCGCATGATCGATTCCACGACTGGCCACGAGATTCTCAGTTTTCTCGATGCCTACTCCGGGTACAACCAAATACAAATGAACCTGGATGATCAAGAAAAAACCTCTTTCATCACTAAGTATGGCACATACTAATATAGCGTGATGCCGTTTGGGTTAAAAAGTGTCGGTGCACTTACCAACACCTAGTAAACCAGGTGTTCGAAGAACAAATCGGGAAATCCATAGAAGTTTACATTGAAGATATGTTAGGTAAGTCCCTGCGAGCAGAGGACCATTTAAAGCATTTACAGGAAACCTTCAGCATATTGAAGAAGTACAACATGAATCTGAATCCGAAAAAATCAACGTTCCGAGTCGGATCAGGTAAATTTCTAGGTTTCATGGTATCCAACCGAGAAATCGAGATCAACCCCGACAAGATCAAAACTATTGAAGATATCACAATAATGGACAACGTGAAGGCAGTGCAAAGGCTAACAAGGGGCATTGCCGCCTTGGTACGATTCATCCCGAGGTCCTCCGATAAGAGCCACCAATTTTTCTCGTTACCGAAGAAGAAGAAAAAACTTCACATGGACCCCGGAATTCCAACGCGCCTTGGTAGAATTTAAGCGATATCTATCGAGCCCGCCACTACTTCACACACCGAGGTAAGATGAGCAATTATACTTGTATTTGGAAGTATCAGAAATAGCGGTAATTGGAGTCCTGGTTCGGGAAGAACAAGGTACGCAATTTCCAATTTATTATGTTAGCAAGACCTTATGTGAGATTGAAACCAGATATCCTCACCTAGAAAAATTAGCTCTGCTAAGTGCCTCTAGGAAACTGAAACCATATTTTCAGTGTCGTCCTATATGTGTTGTGACAACTTACCCATAAAAAATATAATGCATAAACCCGAACTCTCGGGACGATTGGCCAAATGGGCCGTAGAAATCAGCGGGTACGATATTGAGTATCGACCCCGGACAACCATTAAGTCTCAATTTTTGGCAGATTTCGTGGCCGACTTTATGCCGACTCTGATACCCGAGGTCAAAAGGGAGTTGTTGGTAAACTCAGGGACGTCTTCAGAAATCTGGACTCTTTACGGACGGTGCCTCGAACGCAAAGGGGTTCAGACTTGGCATCGTACTAAAGTCGCCCACATGCAATATAGTTAGGCAGTCTATTAGAGGCCATGATTGCAGGTCTCGAATTGGCCAAAATCTTGGGGGCAGTGGTGATCGAAGCTAAATGTGACTCCCTCCTAGTAGTGAACCAAGTTAACGCAACGTTCGAAGTCAGAAAAGAACAAATGCAAAGGTACCTAGATAAGCTATAGGTAAAATTAAATTGGTTCAAAGAGTGGACTTTTTAGCACGTACTCGAGATCAAAATAGTGAGGCCGATGCCCTTGCAAACTTAGGGTCGTCAATCGAAGACGACGAGCTCAATTGAAGGGGAGTCGTACAACTCATGAGGTCGATAGTAGAAGAAGGTCACGCCGAAATAAACTCAACAAGCCTAACTTGGGATTGCAGAAATAAATACATAGAGTATTTTAAGACCGGGAAACTACCCTCATATCCAAAAGAATCAAGATCCCTGCGCACGGAAGTAGCCTGATTCAGCTTATCCAAGGACGGAATCTTGTTCAGAAGAATGTTCGATGACCCGCAAGCAATATGTTTGGGACCGGGAGATACCGAGTACGTTCTGAGGGAAGTCCATGAGGGCACCTGGGAAAATCATTCAGGCGCCGAATCATTGGTTCGAAAAGTAATCATAGCCGGCTATTACTGGATCGACGTGGAAAAGGATGCGACGGAGTTTGTAAGAAAATATGACGAATGCCAACGACATGCTCCGATGATACACCAACCCAGGGAACTGCTACATTTGGTTTTATCGCCATGGCCATTCATGAAGTAGGGTTTGGACATCGTCGTCCCCCTTCCATGAGCACCGGGTAAGGCTCACTTTATTTTGTTTATGACTGATTATTTTTCTAAGTGGGTTGAAACACAGGCATACGAGAAGGTCATAAAGAAGGAAGTCATCGAATTTATTTGGGACCACATCATATGTAGGTTCATAATGCCATCCGAAATTGTATGTGACAACGGGAAATAATTTATCAGCAGTAAAGTGACCAAGTTTCTCGAAGACCACGAGATCAAAATAATTTTATCGACACCTTATCACCCTAGTGGGAACGGGCAAGCCTAATCGACTAACAAAACCATACTCCAAAACCTTAAGAAAAGGTTAACCGATGCCAAAGGAAAATGGAAGGAGATCCTGATAGAAGTCCTTTGGGCATATCGTACGACCCCGAAGTCCAACACCGGGGCCACTCTATTCTCATTGATTTACAATGCCGAAGCTCTAATACCGGTCGAAGTCGGGGAACCAAGTATCAGATTCTGATATGCAACAAAGGAATCAAATGACGAGTCCATGAATATGAGCCTAGAGCTATTGGATGAAAGGCGTGAAGACGCCCTTGTTCGATTAGCCGCCCAAAAACAACAGATCAAAAGGTATTATAATCGAAGGGCCAAACTTTGATACTTCAACGTCTGGGACTTAGTGCTAAGGAATGTCACATTGAACACCAGAAACCCAAACGAGGGAAAATTGGGGCAGAACTGGGAAGGGCCATATCGCATCATCGAGATCACCGGAAAGGGATCCTACAAGCTCGGGACGATGAATGGCGAACAGTTACCGAGCAATTGGAATGTAACTCACCTAAAATGATATTACTGCTAAGGTACGATCCCATTCGTTTTGTTTTGTTTATATATCAGACTGACTCTTGCAGGTAATCAACGAGGAAAAATACGAAATTTTAGGTCTAAAAGCACGATTTGGACTCTTTTTCCCTTGAACTATTTTTGTCCCAAATGGGGTTTTCGGCAAGGTTTTTTAACGATACAACAAGTAAATCGTGTTAACTTAGAATCTAAGGCCGGAAATGAAACGATAACAACAATCAAAACACTATTCGTGGCCTCACTTCAATCGACCTCGAACGCTGGGGGGCATTACCCTCCGATGTCAACCTTATCATGGAAAGATATTTCAGGATTGAAGGGTCTCGATTGATAGGATTAAATGTAAGGTCCAAACGGTCGAATGTGTTACATCCCGTACCTTAGCATTAGGATGTGCCGTAGTAAATCCATATGAGTTCGAAGAGATTATGTCTCTTAGGAGGTTATAAAGGGTTTAAGACATTATTATTATGAGACCGTGTAAGTTTACAAACTTGATATCGTTAGATATTATGTTGGTGTGGTATTTTCTTTTAAGTGAAGTATTTTAATAAAAGTTTTATAAGTATAATTTTGGATAGTTACCATAATTACTATTTTTGAATATGGTAAATTATACATATAATATGAGAAAGTTTATGAGATTTTTTAATTATAAAGATAGAAATTATTTTCTCACAAGAAAAGAAGGTAATCTTTTTACCATTTTAAGAATTAAGTGTACGAGAATTTGTACTCTTTATACGAGATTAGCAAAATTAAAAGTTGAAAAAATATATGTATTTTTACATGGATGTTTTAAACGAAATAATAGTGTATATGGTACCATATGACCATGATAGTATGATGTATAAAGTGTATTAAAAATAAGTAGAACTTTAAGTAATTTGATACAATTCTTAATTATGTGGTTAATTATCGGGTAACATGACATTACCTAATTAATAAATTAGTGGATAAGGATTTAAAAACCCCACCCCACCCCCATGTGGCAGCAAGCCACTTCCTAAGAGATATGACTCTTAGTCATTTGTAATTAGGTGGCAAGATAATGAGTTGGTAACAAGACACCTTTTGGTGCATGTCTTCTGCTGCCAGATCTTCTTGACCCCAATTTTCCGACCAAGACAATCAAAGATAGCCGGCGGGGGCGCGACTTATGTCCGTGGCCCTATGCCCGACCATGCCGAGGTGTGATACCAAGAGAGCCATCGCTTTTGAAGTTGGATTGAAGATTGAGAAAGCCGGCCAGTAGTGCCTATTGGATCGATCAAGGTTAGGAAGGGAGGCAAGTTGCTGTGTCTCAGGAACCTTTTCATTACGGTTCGGATTGCACGCTAGGCACTTACCTTTTTTGGCTGTAGGGTTGGGGTGGCTTGCTGGGTGAGACTCGAAGAGCTTCCCTTCATTCGCTTCGCGGGAGCCGCACATCACATAGCTGGAAGTCAGAGGGCCCATACTACCTGCCTAACCCTTCGCTCCGAGGGACCGTCTTAAACTTGTTTTTAGTTTACAGCAGAGGTGAGCTGAAAAATGTGGAAATTGGACTGTTATGTAAGTTCATAGAAAAGTTTAAGATAATTCACATAAACACAATTTGTGATATCAGTTTTCATTTGAATGGAATCATGATAGGTTAGGCTAGGGATAAAAGATTATCATTTGACAACTGTGATTGGTGAATTGAGTCACAACGAGAAGTGATAATTACAAAAACCACTGATCTAATTTAGACGTCAAACTGGGGAAAGAATAATTTAAGATTGCACAGCAGGAGTGACAATTACAGTAGAATCAAACTTTCCATCTTGCAGCAGCTCTTGAAGATAGCTTAAGAGAGAGTACGCTGCAACAATATCACACGAATTTTTCCCTACTCCAGGTATGTTAAGGCTAATCCTTCTTTATTTTGGAATGATCCAAGTAATGAGACATAAACGTAATGATATTCCATTAGTGGTTCTACTCTTAGCAGTTAAGGATATTTACGTTATTCATTCTTATAAAGTGATATTCATGCATGTCTAAGTATGTTCCTAAGTCTCTATTGAGGTATTTGATAAAGATGTTAATATTCATAATATAATAATACATGCATATGCATTTACCATCGACCTACGGCCGGTCGAGCAGTCATGCAATTACCACCGAGCTACGGCTGATTGGGCAGTTATATATTTACCATTATGCTACGGCCGGTTGAGCAGTCATGCATATTCATTTATCACCGTGCTACAGTCGGTTGGGCAGACATGCATTTACCATCGGGCTACAGTCGGTCGGGCATTTACCATCGATTAGGTAGTTATGTATCATCATTTACCACCGGTTGGGAAGCCAAACCTTTACCACCATGCGGAGGTCGGTCTGGCAGTTACCACTGATCAGTTGGGCAGTCATGCATCATATGATATGGATAATAGTCCTAAAGAGAAGCATTGTATATATATGAGTATAATAAGTACGCATATACGGTGACACTTAATAGATTCAAGTTGATTCTTATATGACTTTAGTTAATGTTGAGTTATGGTTATGTTTTAGTTCTGCCTTACATACTCAGTACATTATTCGTACTGACGTCTTTTTGTTGGGGACGCTGCATTCATACCTGGAGGTATAGATAATTAGTTTGACAAGCCCTTATAGTAGACGAGATTGGCTTCAGCGAATGATCGGTAAGACTCCACCTCATTCGGAGTGCAGCCGAGTCTATGAGTCATCGTGTCAGAAGTATTCTACAGACTTATGGGTAGGCCGGTACCCTGTCCCATTTGATTTCAAATAATCTTAGAGGCTTTGTAGATAGAGGTTCATTTTGTACAGTATGTCAGAGTCCTTCACTGCCCATATATATTCATGTTTTAAGAATGATAATTATTGATACAAGTGTTCGCCCACTTACACTTGTACATTCTGAGTTATGGCCATGTTCGCCTATGATAGTTACGAAATGAATGTTCAGATAACTCGACATATGTATGTTATAGTTTTGGCCAAATGATCATGAGTTGCATAGTGGTTCGCTCGGGTTAGTGCGGCATCAGGTGCCAGTCATGCCTCCCTAGGTTTGGGGCGTGACAAAATGAACCGTGCCTACATAGACTGCTCGAACCCTGACGAAAAGCATGTACATATACATCCTTATTACACATAAGTATAAAGAGAAGTCTCTTCTTTGCAACCATCTTATATCTTAATATGTCTTAAGATTTCTTTTCTACACTCCTTACATAATTTCCTACTTTCGATCCCCTAAAAGTAACGAGCCCAAGGGCCACTTATAACCAGCCTTCGAATAATCACTCTCTCACTCAGGGATTGTTGTCCAAAAACAAACTCGAACAACCTAAGCTACTAGGCCTCGGGAGAATAAGACCTATTAGGCAACTCTCAAATTTTAAAGGTCACGACCACCCCTGCTCGGGGACTGTAATCTTGGGAAAGCCTGGATAACTCGGGAAATCAAGTCCAATGGGAGGCTCCTGAACTAAAAGGCTACGGCTATATTAACACGGCTCAGAGAAGTTCGAGACCCATAAAAAAAATTAGGCCTTCAAAGAAAAAGTTTCATAATCGGTTCTAAAGTCTACCCTCGGCGAACTATAATCTCAGCTACTTACTTTGGGAAGAAGTCTCCGGTAACACCAAACCCCCAAGGAATGTGATGTTTTAGACGTCAATACCTCACAAGAAGATAAGTTACTTTGTGTGGTACCCAATATTTGAGTGCTGTCTCAATAGAAGAACCTGATTCTTCTTGATGTACTTACTTCTACTGTCGCGGAATATTAAAAGCAGTAAAGTAAAAACACAAAGATTTTTACGTGGAAAACACCTGGCTCAAAAGGTGAAAAAACCACGACCTACTCCTCAGTAGGATTTGCTCAAACTCTTCACTAAATACTCTGAGCCAAACGGACTTACAAAACAAACTCTTTTGTAATCCTAGGACTAACTCTAATCCCTTTGTAGTAACTAGCCCCTAGCTAATTTCTACACACCTCAAGTTAACTCTAACTTGAACAATGTGTACCAAATACAATTGCTTTTATGAAAGCTGAAAGATACAATATTAAAACTCCTACTACAATCAACTAGACTCAATAATCAATCAGATGGAGTTGGTTCTTTTAGTTGATCTGTAGCCTTTTAATCGCACAATGACTCTGCTAGCAATTTGACTCTGGGAACTTTGCTTTCAGACTTTTGATTCACTTCAGCTTTCGTGCGTGTGCAATTCCAGCAGAAATACATCAAGTATTTATAGAGTCAGTTGAGCTTGTCGTCCAATTCTAGTCCAACTCTACCTGGGTGAGCATAATTCGTACCAAACTCAACTTCCTTTATTTTGTTACTTTCCTTGCTGAATTCGACTTCAATCATCTTATCAGTTTGCAACCTTTTCACATTAGGAGACAATCTCTTGGTTCATTGATATTTCTCATTCATAGATATCTCCTATGCATATACGGTTCATGTGCCAGATATTCAGTTCAAGATGTGTGCTCTGATGGACCTGGTTCAACTGGTCAGTTATTTGTCAATCTTCAAAACTATGCAGTGACATGGGTAAACAGAATTCCTTAATACAAACTAATGTAAAGGCAAAGTTTTGGTCGAACCTTCGAACATAACCTGAATATTTCGTTCTAAGGCATTTTGATCTTTGTGAATGCAAATAGGAAAGCAAAGGGAAAAAACCGAAAGCCGAAAAAGGGAAAGAAAATACTTACATATATTCATAACAAAATTCTTTTTTCAAGGGCCAAACAACCCGATAAATATTTTTTTACGAAGGCCGAACGGCCTCAACAAAAATGCAAAAACAAAAAAAACATATAAGGTCCTAAATGGACTGGTCCACATCGGAGGCAACATCTTCACCCTCGGGATCTTCCCTGCCTTCATACTCGCTTAAACCCTCGGAATCTTCTTCGGGATAAGCCAACCTCCGGGCCCTAGCTTCACATACGCATTCTCGATTTCAACCAGTATGTCGAAGTTCTGAGCATGGACTCCCCCGAGGGCTTCCCTTTGAGATTTCCACCTTGCATGCTTCACCATGTTTTTAGCCTGCGCCTGAATTGCCTCGACATCAACCTTGAACTAGGCCACTTTATCATCAGCCTCGGACTTGGCCATAACTACCTCTGATTTGGACACCTCGAGCTCATTGACCAGATTCTCTTGATCGAAAATAGCTGAGTTCATCTGATATTGGAGCTCCTCGATCTTCTTGGCATTCACCAAGGTGTTCTCTTTTGCAGCCCGGAGCTGCACCACAGCCGAAGCCAGTTGCTCTTGGGCGGTTTTATTTTCCGAGGCCAGGCGGTCCATATTCTTCTTCCACTCCTCAACCTCAGCCTTCATCGTGTCCACCTCCACCTGGAGTTTCTCGATCTGGTCAGGTCTCTTCTGGACCTACGGGTTCGGGTCGTTAGCCATTGTATCTGAATCATCATCACTAAATTCTAATACTCGTCTTACATGCTCGACCAAATCGGCATGTTCTTTCCGAGCTGCTTCTAACTCGGCCTGAAGTTTGTCACTGAGAATATTATAGGTGTCTCTCTTCTTAGTTAACTCCCGAACCGCGGTCTCATGTTGGGATAACTCCTCCCGATATCGGAGGAAAGTTTCACGGTGAAGCACCGAAGCCTGTGAGCATAAGGAAGAATGTTACGATTATTTATAACTTAAAATTTAAGCCTGTGAGCATAAGGAAGAATGTTACGATTATTTATAACTTAAAATTTAATGTACTAAGTAAAGAGGCACTCAAAGTTATCCGATTCAATGCCTGTTGAGCTTCATTGAACAGAAAGGACACTTCCACCTCGTCCATTGATGCGAGGCTAGAATTCATGGTTTAACATGTTATATGCCCTACATTTTATGTGCGTTAATGATAAAAATACACTTTTTATGTGCATAATAGAGTCTATTTCATGTGTAGGTGAATTGGAGATGGAAACCGAGCTAAATGGATGCAAATACATCGAAAATACGCTCAAGAGGCGAGGAAGAGTGAACTGGGCTATAGCTGGGCGCCAGAGCCCAAACGCCTGGCCATGCCTAGCGTTAGCCAGGCGTTAGAGTCCAAACGCCAGCCCTAGCCTGGCGTTAGCCAGGCGTTGGAGTCCAAACGCCAGCCCTAGCCTGGCGTTATCCAGGCGTTAGCCTCATAACGCCAGGCCCCTGTTTCGGTCAATTCCGAGTTTTGACAAGTTTAAGTGTTTCCCGGTTGGAATAGAAGTCTCCTACACGTTTAGGGTTTGTCCTAAACATATAAATAGAGTCCTAAAACACAACTTAACGAGGATTGAAAGGCAGACGAAGGATTTGAAGAGAAGAAACCATTGAAGTGACAAAATATTGATTTCTACATATTTTATTCATTACTTTGTAATTAAATTATGCAATTTATTTTGAGTGTGATTCTTATGAACATGTCTAGCTAACTTATTTAATCTAGGGTTTTGGTAGAACCCGTTGGGGATGAATTTATTGCGATATTAATATATTTTGGTTGATTATTCTCTATTTGTTCAACTACGTTCTTGTTGTAGTTGATTGAA
>ML426988.1:0-24243 GCA_005239525.1 Nicotiana knightiana | reverse complement strand
AAACAAAACTACAAACAATTGCATAATTGAAATATAAAGTAAGAAATACTAGATTGTAGAAATCGGCTTCTTGCACTTCAATGGAATTTTCTTCTTCTCTACTGTTGATCCACGAAAATCCCCCTCTTTAATTGTGTTTTAGGAGTCTATTTATAGGTTTAGGGCAAACCCTAACCGTGTAGGAGACTTCTATTTCAACCGGAAAACATTTAACTCGTCAAACTCGGAATTGGGCGAAACTGGGGACCCGTGGCGTTTGGGCTCTAACGCCCCCCTAACGCCAGGGGGGGACTGGCGTTATGGCCCTAACTCCCCCCTAACGCCAGGGGGGGCCATGCCTTATGGGGTAAACGCCCCCCTAACGCCAGGGGGGGCCAGGCTTTATGGGGCAAACGCCCGGCTATCGCCCGGGCGTCTCCTTTTGCGTATTTTTGACGTATTTGCATCCCTTTAGCTCCGTTTCCATTTCCAATTCACCTACACATGAAATAAACTCCATTAAGCACATAACAAGTGTAATTTTATCATTAATGCGCATAAAATGTAAGGTATATCACATGTTAAACTATGCAATTTAGTCTCGCATCAGTAGTGCTCACATTGGGATGGTTGAGGATAGAACCTAAGGGACTAAGAATGGAAGTTTTTGAAAGAGTAAAAACATATAAGAGGAGGTAGAGACAACTTTAAAATAGTGTTGAGTTCTGAAAAAACATAGTTCAGAACAAAGAATTGTATTCAGCAAAACAATCAAGGTTTGTAAAGCACATAGTTTCAAAGAGACCTAATTATACTAAGTGAGCATGCTGGCATTTAGGACAACCATTGTTTAATTACAGAAACAACTTACGCAAAACAGTAAGATCATCACATGAATTCAGAGAGATACTGGACATGTTAGCATACAAATTGATAGGGCATATGAACTAAGTAACAAATCTGTAAATTTAGGATAAATTAACTAATTACATGCTGGTAGTATCCTAAGAATGCAAAGTTCAGAACAGGTGTAGTATTAGCAAATAGTGCATGAGACAAGTTAAACATTAAGCTAGCTTGTAGGAGGATTCATATTATTCAAAATAACTAATCTTAAATTAATAGTATTAACTATAGGATTAGACAAATTCATAGAAGCATAAGGGCAGAATCATACTCGGAATTTAAACATGCCTGTAGAGCAAAATATATTATGAAAGCATGGAGAATGAAATTACAAGGGATTAGGGCTTACCAGTTAAGCAGGAAAGCAAGTAAATATACCACAGCAATTAAGTCCAGAATCACTTGGTCTTGATTTTCAGCCGGCCAAAACCAGAAATAATGAGTACAGAATTAGAGTAAACGAGCTAAGTTTTTAGTGAGAGTATTAGAGTTCGAGTCTGTCTTAAAGGGGAGAGGGAAAAGGGTTTAAATAGTGTTCAATTAGGTGACCAAATAAGGAAGAAAATCAAACACATATGAATAAGGAAAGAAATTAATCACAGAATAAATAATGTAGGTTTCAGTAAATTAATAGGGCATAACAGCATGTAATCAAGCGGATAACAAAAATAAGGAAAATATCAATTAACAATCAGTTTCACGGCAAATAAGGTAAAGAAATAATGGAAACATGGTAGGTTGAACAGAATAAGGAAAATATCAGTACCATACGAGAAAGGAAAGAGTAAAAATCTCAGTAAATTTCAAACCCTAATTTTAGGTAACCCATAAAATCAGCAGAGAAACAAGGGTAAAATAATCACATACTGCATACAATGAATGTAGCCAAGAGATTGTTCAAAGAAAAACCAGAATCGACCCATATTTAGTTCGATTACATATATGAAACCCTAATTTGGGTAAGCCACAAAAAATTGATAGAAAATAATGGTAAAGAATTATATATTTTAATAAAATAAACATAGACAAGAAGTTATTCAAAAGAAATATAGAATCGAACAAAATCTGGTTCGATTAAAGAAAATTTGAAAACTTATTTTGGGTAAGTAAAAGGATTTAAGGGAAAGAGGCAGATTCAGGAGTAACAAAGTGAATATAGAAAAAAATAACACTAAAACAAACTAAAGTTATAACCTAATTTTGTTCGACTCAAATGATCTGAAAACCCTAACTTCAGGTTAGGTATGAATCAGTGAGAGATACGAAAAATATTCGTACTTACACAGAAAAGCTGATGAACATAGACGGAAACAACAATAGGTTAGAAATTTGAACCAGCCTTGGTTCGATCTCTACAGGATGTACTTGCCATTTGAGGCGAGAAAATTAGGTAACACCAAAAATGGGTAGCCGGTAAGGAAGAGGGGCCAAATAAGGTATGGAATCAACGAGTGATTCCATTAGGGGTTTAGAATCAGGGAGGTTTGCCTGATGGCGCTAGGGTTTGAGAAGGGAGGGGGAGAAAATGAGAGAGGAAGTGTATAGAGACGTCGGGTAGGTGGAAATGATTTAGGGTTTGGGCGGATGGGTTAATTAAAAAGGGGCGGAGGTGTTTGAGTTTTTGGCTATGACTTAAAAGGGGATTGGGTTGGGGTTTTAAACGGGTATGGTTTGGGTTAATGGGTATTTGGGTATTGGGTATTGAGTATTGGGTATTGGGGTATTGGGATGGTGTATCGGGCTGGGTAATGGATAGTGTATAGGTCCGAGATTAATTAAGAAAAAGGGCTAGATTTTAAATATCCAATTAAATCAGTAAGTAATTTATAAAAAATAACTAATAAATAATAAAAATGCCATTTGTGCATGAAAATGATTTAAACATAATTAATTAACATTATAAAAATACAAAAAGTCATTTTCTGTATAAATAATATAATTATGCATATATATATGGGCTATTATTTCAAAATATGCGATTTTAGCCACAACATGCAAATATAATTATGATAAATACAGCAAAATATTTAAAGCTTAATATGGATATAAATAATGAATATTAAATGGTAAATCATCATAAAAATTATTTAAAAAATGTAATTAATAATTATTTATATAATAAGAATGCAGAAATAAATTGATTAAAACCCTTTAAAAATTATAGAAAATTATGGAAAAATACTTGTTGATGCTCATGCCTTATTTTGACGGTATATATGTATTTTTGAGAAATATGAGGAAAAATTGGGTATCCACAATGTTTATTGATGACATCTTGATATACTCCCGCATTCGGGAGGAACATGAGTAGCACCTTAGGACAGTGCTCCAGACTCTGAGGGACAGTCAGTTGTATGCTAAATTTTTGAAGTGCAAATTTTGGTTGGATTCAGTCGCTTTCTTGGGCCATGTTGTATCAGCAGAGGGTATTCAGGTAGATCCTAAGAAGACTGAGGCGGTCAAGAACTGGCCTAGACTCACTTCAGTCATGGAGATCAGGAGATTCTTGGGTTTGGTGGGTTATTGCCATTGATTTGTGGTGGGGTTTTCATCTATAGCAGAATCGTTGACCAGGTTGACCAGAAGGGTTCCCCGTTCAGATGGTCGGACGAGTGTGAAGCGAGGTTTTAGAAGCTCAAGACAGCATGGACTACAGTGCCAGTGTTGGTGTTACCATCAGGTTCAAGAGCTTACACGATATATTGTGATGCCTTCCATGTTGGGCTCAGAGCAGTATTGATGCAGGAAGGCTGGGTGATTGCATATGTGTCTTGGCAGTTGAAGGTTCATGAGAAGAATTACCATGTCCATGATTTAGAGTTGGTAGCCATTGTTCATGCGCTGAAGATTTTGAGGCACTATCTTTATGGCGTGTCGTGTGAGGTTTTCACGGATCATCACAGCCTTCAGTATTTGTTCAAGCAAAAGGATCTCAATTTGAGGCAGAGGAGGTTGTTGGATCTATTGAAAGACTATTATTTCACCATCTTGTATCATCCGGGGAAGACCAATGTGGTGGCCGACGCATTGAGTAGGAAGGAAGCAAGTATGGGCAGCCTTGCATTTATTCTAGTCGGTGAGAGACCGCTAGCTTCAGATGTTCAGACTTTGGCCAACCAGTTTGTGAGGTTGGATATTTCAGAGCCCAGCCGTGTTCTAGCTTGCATAGTCACTCAGTCTTCCTTGTTTGAGTGTATGAACGATCGGCAATATGACAACCCTCATTTGTTGGTCCTTAGGGACATAGTGCGACACGATGGTGCCAAGCAAGTAACTGTTGGAGATGACGAAGTTTTGAGGATGTAGGGTCGCCTGTGTGTTCCTAATGTTGATGGGCTTCGTGAGTTCATTTTGAGGAGGCCACAGTTCTTGGTATTCTATTCACCCATGCACCGCCAAGATGTACCGGGACTTGCGGTAGCATTATTTGTGGAGGAGGATGAAAAACAATATATAGTTGCTTATGTAGCTCAGTGCCTGAATTACCAGCAGGTGAAGTATGAGCATCAGAGACCGGGTGGTTTGCTTCAGCAGATAGAGATTCCTGAGTGAAAGTGGGAGCATATCACTATGGACATTGTTGTTGGACTCCCACGGACTCAGAGGAAGTTCGATTCCATTTGGGTCATTATGGATAGGCTGACTAAGTCAACACACTTCATTCATGTGGCAGTTACCTATTCTTCAGAGCAATTGGCGGATATTTATATTCAGGAGATCATCCGTCTTCACGGTGTTCCCGTGTATATTATTTCTGACCGAGGTACGCAGTTTACCTTGCATTTAAAGAGGGCAGTATAGCATGAGTTCGGTACGCGGGTTGAGCTGAGCACAGCATTTCATCCTCAGACGGACAGGCAGTCCGAGCGTACTATTCATATCTTTGAAGATATGCTCCGCTCTTTTGTTATAGACTTCGGAGGATCGTGGGATCAGTTCTTGCCCCTTGCAGAGTTCGCCTACAACAACAGCTACCAGTTGAGCATCTGGATGGCTCCCTATGAGGCATTATATGGTAGACGGTGCAAGTCGTCAATTGGGTGGTTTGAGTCGGGGGAGGCTTGGTTGTTGGGTACACATCTAGTTCAGGGCCTTGGACAAAGTCAAGATTATACAGGATCAACTTCGCACAGCTCAGTCTAGGCAAAGGAGTTATGCCGTTTGTAGAGTTCGTGATGTGGCATTCATGGTCGAGGAGAGGGTGTTGCTTCGAGTGTCACCCATGAAGGGCGTCATGAGATTTGGGAAGAAGGGCAAGTTGAGCCCTAGATGTATCCGGCCTTTTGAGATTCTCGATAGAGTGGGAAAGGTGGCTTATAGACTCGGGTTGCCTCCAGGGTTATCAGCAGTTCATCCAGTGTTCAATATGTCCATGCTCCGGCAGTATCATGGTGACCTGTCCCACATGTTGGATTTCAGCTCTGTCCAGTTTGACAAGGATTTGACTTATGAGGAGGAGTCGGTAGCCATTCTAGATAGGAAGGTTCGTCAGTTGAGGTCGAAGAGTTTTCCTTCCGTTTGAGTACAGTGGCGAGGTCAGGCTGTTGAGGCAGCTACTTAGGAGTCCGAGTCGGACATGTGGAGTAGATATACCCACTTATTCACCAGTTCAGGATTTTCTATGTTCGTTCGAGGACGAACGATTATTTTAGAGGTGGAGAATATGATGACCCAAATGGCCATCTGATGTTTTAGAACTCAATTCTGCACTCTTTAGCCTTAAAATCTCATTTTTACCCTCCTCGATTGCGTGCGCAGTCCGGGCGTGTTTTCGGAAAGCTTTTATGTTTAAAATTGATGAAATAATAATTTTGGGCCTTAAAAGTTGATTTTAGTTGACTTCGGTCGTTTTGAGTGAAGGGACCTGAACCCGTATTTTAATGGTCCCGGTAGGTCCGTAGTGAAATATGGGACATGGGCGAATGCCGGAATCGAATTCTGAGGTCCCTCGCTCGGGATATGAATTTTTGTTGAAAATTGAAAGACTAAAAATTTAATGATAATAAGAAATTGGTTAATGTTTGATCTTGTTGGTATCGGGTCCGTATTTTGCTTCCAGAGCCGGTACAGGTCTGTTATGATATTTATACCCTATCTATGAAATTTGGTGAAAAAATAGAATTTATTTGACGTGATTCGGACGTCTGATTATGAAAATAAGAATTTCATGTGATTTGGTGCTAAATTCGAAGTTTTAGGTTTTATTTTGGCGATTTGATCGCACGAGCAAGTTCGTATGATTTTTTAGACTTATATGCGTGTTTGTTTTGGAGCCCCGAGGGCTCGAGTGAGTTTCGGATAGCCTACGGAGTGAAATAAACTTGGGAAAAATATCTGGTGTGCTTCAGGTCTGCAGATTTCGCATTTGCGAGGTATGGCTCGCAAATGCGAGCCTCGCAATTGCGAAAAAACATCGCATTTGCGAGCATGGGCTGGGACTGGGGTTTCTCGCATTTGCGAGGTTTATGCCGCATTTGCGGAAGTCCAAGGTTCGCAATTGCAGACAAATGTTTCGCATTTGCGGAAGTCCAAGGTTCGCAATTGCAGACAAATGTTTCGCATTTGCGAAGGCTGCAAAAATGCGACAGGTTCGCATTTGCAATATCTTTCTCGCATTTGCGACATCTACAGCTAGTAAATCTTTACTTAGACGAGATTTTTCTCATTTTTCAAAACCTTCAGAACAAGAAACCCTCTAGGCGATTTTTCAAAAGATCACTTCTTCCCTAAATCATAGGTAAGTGATTCTTAACTCGTTTCTTCCAATCTTTCACTTCATCTTACAACATTTCAACCTAAAATCTCGGATTTCATGGTAGAAATTGGGGCTTTGGGTAGAATTAGGGATTTTTGAGAAATTAGAATTTAGACCTCAATTTGGGGTCGGATTTCGAAACTAGTTACATATTCGGGCTCGGGGGATGAATGGGTAAATGGATTTTTTTCCAAACCTCGAGTTTTGACCAAGTAGGCCCGTAATTTATTTTTGACTTTTTGGGGGAAAGTTTGGGATACCTAATTTATGTATTGAAATTGATTTCTTTAGCAATATTTGATTTTATTAAGTTAATTATGGCTAAATACGAGTGGTTCGGAGGTGGAAACTAGAGGAAAAATGGTAATTGAGTAGTGAGTGGCCTGTAGATCGAGGTAAGTGTTGTGTCTAACCTTGACTTGAGGTAATTAGGAACCCTAGGATTATGTGATTATGTGAAATCCATGTGAGCGGCGTATATACGAGGTGACGAGTTCTTATACGTCGCCAAATTATTTGTTTTCCTTAATTTACTGGTTTCCTTTAATTGTTTCATTCCCTATCTTAATTGTTCTATGCTCTAAATGCTTCCATGCATTACTGCTACGTGTTAATCAATATATTCTCATGTTAGCTATGTTAGTTCTTCCCATAGGTCCCCTAATCCCTGTTATTTTCTAAATTTGACTTGTTTGCACCTTTTAAATTGTAAACTGCTGGATTGGTCTCGTTGTGTAGTATTATTTGAGTAGATTTTACATTGATCAAGGCTTCCTTTGATAGGTTCATTTTGTTATTTATTTATGGTAAAGGCCTTGTGATTAAGACTGTAATTGACTGTGTACATTGAGTGTGTGGTACCGATATGGTAGGATCGGGTTGCACGCCGCAGCAGGAGGAATAAGGGAGGATTTATATGGAGGAATAAGGGTGAATAATTTTATACGGTGGGATAGGGTTGCACGCCGCAACATGAGGAATAATGGTGGATTAATATGGAGAAATAAGGGTGAATTATCCTATTGATATTGATGTCTGGTGGAATCGGGTTGCGCGCCGAAATATATATATATATATATATATATATATTATTTCCTATTATTGTTATTTTTACGGAGGGATAAGGTAGAATTTTGTGATGTCTGGTGGGATCGGGTTGTCCGCCGCAACAAAACTATATGTTTCTATTTCGTAAACTGCATTTCTTTCAAGTATTTTTTTAACTATCTGATATAGTGATTGTAGCCTATATTATGCGATGTAGACTCTATTTATGCTCTAAGTTAACCATACTTTATTGATGTTTTATGTGCTAAATGATAACAAAATGCTCTGATTAAGGTTTTTGTGCTTTGCAGGAGCTACTTCGAAGTTGAAAAATAATATGGAGTGTTTTGGAGTCAAATATGTAGATACAAGGCCAATCGAGAAGAGTCCAGATAAAAACGAGCAAGAAAAAGCATAGAAAGACTGTGCAATAGTTCACCGCGACTGCGGTCGGACCGCGGCTGGAACGCGGTAGACAAAGGAGAAAAACAGAATATGCATAATCCACCGTGGTCGCACCGTGGTTGGCTTTAGACTATACAGAATATGCATAATCCACCGTGCTTAAATGCAAAACGTGGGAAACTTATCCTAACCCAACATAAACTCAACAAACTCGCCCAAGTCAAGGTTAAGTTGTTTTAGACTTATTTTGGAGGCAAGAACAAGTGGGAGAAAGATCAAGACATCATTCGAGTTTTTATTCTTCTTCCTTTATCATTATGTTGGGAATCATGAATTATTTTATTGCTTTATCTTGTTTTATTATGAGTATCTAAATATTTAGTATAAGGCTTTGATGAAAGCTATTGAAGGATGAAACCCTTGCTATGTTAATATAGATTTGCCAAGTTTAATCTCTATTTGTTCAACTACATTCTTGTTGTAGTTAATGAAGGATCCTCAATTATTGTGCATATTTAGTATGTATTACTCGAGAGAGAGTGCTTATTTAGGTAGTTGTTGAACAACATCACTCCCGACGTATGTGAGGAATCAATAACCAAGGGTTTAAAGGTGGGTTTAGGGATAACGAAACCTTGGGTGCGATCTAAGTGAGCTGTAATAACAGCCAGCTAGCGTAACTCGGGAGACTATGTCTAGTAAATTGTCGTAATTACTCGGGAGAGATTTACGGTAGGAAGAGTGCTCATGATCGATAGAGAAGATTAGGTGAATTTATATCAAAAACATCGCAGGAGGGGATTCCGTCAATAGGGGAATCATAACCTTAGATCCTTCTCCTTATTGGTTACAACCCATTCTTAGTTAGCTCTTACTTAATATAGTTTCATAAAGTAATAGTTAGTAGAAATAAAACTAATTGTTATTCAAAATATCTTGGAAGTTAAGTACGTGGAATTGAGTGAGTCTGATAACTGTGATTGGTAGGTTAATTCCCTGTGGGATTCGACTCTGGGCTTAATACCCGGAATATATTGACAACGGCCGCTTAGTCCTTTTTATAAGGCATAGTTGGGAGTGAGCATATAGTAAGGATTGGTAATTTTGGACGACACTGGCTCACTCTAGAGGCTATAGTTATCGGTTTCGGTTAGTTGTTCGGTTTTGTTCTGTATTTCCATTATTTTGTCCTTTATATACTACATACTGGTTTTGTATAGATGCACCACCTTAGCCTCGTCACTACCTCGTTGAGGTTAGGCTCGGCGACTTACCAGTACATAGGGTCGGTTGTACTGATACTACACTCTGCACATTGTGCAGATTTTGGAGATGGTCCCACCAGTGGTCATTAGTGAGCCCGGATCGGATATTGCGGAGACTTGAGGTACGGCTGTTCAGACATAGAAGATCTGGTGAACAACAGAAATATTGGGGATAGCGTGGAAGACCCGAATGCGCAGGTAGTGGAGCCTTCTGTGCCAGAAGCTGCATTATATGACTAGGCACTACCCACGGTAGAAAATTTGGCCACAGCGATAGTAGTCTTGTAGATACAGGCAGATCCATTCCAAATCACAAACAATATGCTGCATATGTTGCAAAACAAGGGATTATTCTCGGGGTCATACATTGAAGATCCCCAACAGCACTTGAAGAATTTCCTGTCAATATGCCAAACACAAAGACATCACAACGTGACTCCGGAAGCAATAAAGATGGTGTTGTTTCCATTCTCTATGACATGGGCAGCCCAGACTTGGCAAAATTCACTCCCCATCAATTTCATAAATACTTGGGAGGAGTTGGTCAAGCAATTTGTGAACAAACTTCATCCACCCAACAAGACTTCTCAACAAATTGATGAGATCTTGAGCTTCAAACAGAAACCAACAGAAACATTGCAAGAGACGTGGGAAAGATTTAAAAGGATGTTGGTTGTATGTCCACACCAAGGTATTCCTGAGCAGATGTTGGGGGACAGATTTTACTTGGGTCTGGCAAATAGTGTGAAAGCTAATGTTGATGCTTCATCTGGTGGTGCATTCCTGAGTAAAACGTTCAAAAAGATCAAGGTCTTGCTCGACAAGATGTCCCAGAACTCAGGATGGACAAACAGAAACACGTCCATCACTCATGTGGTCCATTCGGTGGCATTAGATCCAGCTAACTCTCTTGCTGAAAATATGACCACATTAATGACACAAATGAGCATCCTCACCAAAAAGGTAGAAGAGTCAGGTCAGAAACAGCAGGTGCACATAGTTGACATAACCAATGGGGCTTCTGTACATCTTGCACTAGTCAGCCAGTTGGTAACCAGTGAAGTGCTGAGGGGGATCACCAACACTATTATGAGGACGTGAATTATGTGTCAAACTATAAGGGTTAAAGACCAGGTGGTCAGAATTGGAGGCAGCAGAATTAGCAATATAGGCCAGCCCCGCAGCAGCATAATCACGGTAAAATGGGGGCCATGCGACCACAAGGTAATATGGCACCTTACCAAAGGCCACAGGGCTATCACAACCAGAATCAGCAGCAGGGATATCATCCACCTCAACAACAACATAATGGGAGACAGGAAGACGGGTTCGCTAGGCTCGAGGCAATGATGCAGCAGGTGATTGGTCTAATGCAAAATAAGTGAAAGAGTAGATTCACACAAGTCAGCTATCAAAAATAGCGAGGTCCAAATGGGTCAGATTTTGATGTCACTAAATCATCGTCCTCGTGGGACGTTACCTGCAGACACTCAGGTAAATCCAAAAGATCATGGCCCGAAGCAGCTAATGGCAGTGAGTCTACGTAATGCTAGAGACGTAGACTTGGAGCAAGAGAGGGCTCGAGAAAGTAGAACTGTTGAGACACTTGTACCAGTGCCCATTGAGCTAGACGACTCAGCAGGATTAACTGAGGTGATACTGCATCATGCACAGGAAGATGCCAACAAGAAAAATGAGGCTGAGAAAGAAGCTGAGACAACACAAGAACCGGTATTGGAGGCAACGCCTGAAAAAGAGAAAGCCCAAATCACAGGGAAGAAGCAACCTCCAGAACCATTCCCACAAAGGCTAGCCAAATATCAAAAAGATGAGCAATTCAAGAATTTCTTGGACATGTTGAAACAAATTCAGGTAAATATTTCATTGATTGATGCATTAAAAGAAATGTCTGGTTATGCAAAAATGATGAAGGACTTGATGTCACGCAAGTTTATTTTCCAAGACTTGGACACAGTGACTCTAACTCAGATATGCAGTGTTGTTGTAACAAGACCAGTTGCTGAGAAATTGTCAGACCCAGGGAGTTTCACAATTCCCTGCACCACAGGTAATTTTTCTTTTTCCAAGGCACTATGTGATTTGGGGGAAAGCATAAATCTTATGCCCCTAGATATCTATAAAAGGGTTGGAATTGGACGAGCTAGACCCACGTCTATGTTGTTGCAGCTGGCTGACAGAACTGTAATGTCACGCCCCGAACCTGGGGAGGCGTAGCTGGCACCCGGTGCCGCATTAGCCCGAGCGAACCACTCTGTAACTCATTTATTTTCTTTGTGACTATCATGGGCCAACATGGCTAGAACTCGTAATATACAACTTGTAAGTGGGCAACATTATATCAATAAACTATCGTTCTTAAACAATCAATACATATGGGTCGTCAAGGCCTCTGACATACTGTATAAACTGAACCTCTGTCTACAAAGCCTCTAATATTTACTGACATCAAATGGGACAGGGTACCGGCCTACCCATACGTCTGTAATAAAACTCGAACACGATGAGTCATAGACTTGGTTGCACTCCGAATGAGGTGGAGTCTTACCGATCCCTCGTTGAATTCCAATCTCGTCTACTATGAGGGCTCGTCAAACTGATTATATATACCTCCAAGCATGAATGCAGCGTCCCCAACAAAAGGACGTCAGTACGAATAATGTACTAAGTATGTAAGGCAGAACTGAAATGTAATAATAACTCAACATTAATTAAGGACATGGAAGAAACATGGAGTAAACAACTCAACTGTAAGTCTGGATAGCTCTGTAAATCATAGGATATTTTTAGCGTCATGCATATGCATATGAATGTCATGTCGTGCATAGGTACATGTTTCATAACATCATCAGCCTCTGAGGGCATTCCATCATATCATATCGGCCACTATGGGCAAAATCATCATCGTATACCAGTTGATCAGGTGGTGGTGCGTATATAACGCCATAACCTTTCCCATATCCATATACATATATATGCATACATATATACGCGTATATAACGCCGTTTGAATATACATATATATACGCGTATATAACGCCGTTTGAATCATATTTCAGCCACTGTGGGCAACATCATCATCATATACCAGCTGATCAGGTGGTGGTGCGTATATAACCCCGTAACCTTTTCCCATATCCCATATACATATATTTACATATCTATGCGTAAATAACGTCATCTGGTCATGGGTCAATGTGCATATGTAAATGCATGAAATGCATATGAAATACATCAATAAAATCTCTCGGTACGTCATAAGGCCATTATGCCCCTGATTAATATCATGAAATAAACTTTACCAACATACGTATTTTCGAGACCCATGAACAAAAGATAATAATAATTCACATGGGGAATCAATAATATAGACATCCCTAGTATTTCTATGAATAGAGTAATTTATAAAAATTATGAGTTTGCTCGTTTCTTCCGTATAATTTGGACCATGCCAAAAAAAATAAGGGATAGTATTAACATACCTGGAGTAGGGAAAACTCCGTATAATATTCTTGGATATGATTACACCGTACCCTTTTAGAACCGCAAAATTTTGCGTTGCTTAAGACGCTATGAAATCAAGTGCCCCAGATGTCTCTCCAGAATAAGGAAATCAAGCAATTACATAGCCAACTGATTATTTCGGGATTGATTCGTCGACCTCCAAATGCAGCAAGGCTAGTCGAATCCTATGTTGGAGTGTCTGAAACTATACTTTTGTTCTCAAAGCATGTTCCCATTTGAAAGCTATTCTTGAAGGTAAACAAGTATATGCACAAATTATCAAGACTGGCTTAGAACCAAATACCCATGTTTGTAGCTCTCTAATTTCTATGTATTCCTATGCTGGAAGCATGGAATCTCCAAGACAACTTCTTGATGAATATTATGAGGATAATAATGATATTTGCCCCCTTAACTCCATGACTACCGGTTATAAGAATGAGGGCTTTGTGGAAAAGGCTAAAGAAATCTTTGATATAATGGAAAATAAGGATACTGCAACTTGGAGTGCAATGTTATCAGGTTACACTAAAATGGTATGCACGAGGTTGCACTTGCCACCTTTCAAAGTGATTCAATAGTCACTTTAATATATCACATATCATTGCCACGTTGAATTCTTATCCAAACATATTAATTAATTAATCTCCCACTAAAATTAATAATTACTCAATTATTCACTTAATTAAAAATTATCTCAAATTACTTATCATATTACTTACTTTTAACATACTTTATACATCTTGCTATTATGGTCATGTGGTAACATATCAAATAAGTACATATATTATTATTTATTAAAACACCCATATAAAAATATATATATTTTCTCAACTTATAATTTTCCTAATCTCATATAAAAAGTAAAAAATCTTATACGCTTAATTCTTAAAATGGTAAAAAGAATAACTTTTTTGATTGTTCTGATTTACTGGATTCTTATATTGGTATTCGTTTCCAATTAAAATTTTGGTTTTAAAATACACTTTATCAGCACTTGTTCCTATTCAACCAGTCAACTTTCAAAGACTCCTTCAGAACTCATTTTCAGAGGTTCCTCAAAATCTTACCTTCCTTTTAGCTACTTATCCTTAATATATTAATGTCCACAGCTTTACAGGATACAATGGCCAATAAAGGAACTCTAACATAGCAATGAAGGATACAATTAGTCGAAAAATGTATCACGAAAATTTAACTGGTAGATTGATTGTTCAAGAAACTCATCTGTTGCCGTCCCACTATTAGATTTTAGGAATGTAACCAAGCTAACATAATATCCAACGGTATTTAGGTTGTAAATTTATAGGGTCTCATAATAATAATATCTAAACCCTCTATAATCTCATGAATGATCTTAATCCCTTCTAGCTCATATGGATTACTATGACTAATATTCTAATATTAAAGTACGGAATGTAACATGAAAAGAGGCCCTCAGGCGTTCTTGATGACGTGTTGGTACAGGTAGAGAAATTTGTGTTCCCTGCTGACTTTGTAATACTGGAATGTAGGGTGGATGAAGAAATTCCCATAATTTTGGGAAGGCCATTCTTGGCCACGGGGCGAGCTTTGATTGGCTGCCAAACTAGAGAGCTCTAGACGAGGTTAAATGACGAAGAGATAACATTCAACGTGTAGAAATCTATGAGGCGACCAAGTGAATTCGCCAATTGTTCCTCTAGCTGCATGTCTTATGAATTTTGATAAGGTGAATGGTGAAGAATTGGCGGAATGGGTGCTTGCTCTTGAGGTCAAAGGCTTTTGGAAGAGATCACTTGAATTCGAGCCCCTACACTTAGAGAAAAGGGAAACTCCTCCAGCCAGGCCATCCATAGAAGAACCACCAAAGCAGGAGTTGAAGCCACTGCCCGTCAATCTCAGGTATGCATTCTTAGGACCTAATTCCACATTCCCTGTTATTATCTCATCTAGTTTGTTAGATGTGCAGGCAAAACAGCTTTTGCAAGTACTGACAGAGTGCAAGACGGCTATTGGGTGGACCATGGCAGATATTAAGGGGATCATCCCGGCATTTCGTATGCATAAAATTCTGCTGGAAGATGGGCACAAACCTTCCATAGAACACCAAAGAAGGCTGAACCCCAATATGAAGGAAGTGGTGAAGAAAGAAGTCATTGAGTGGTTAGATGCGGGAATCATCTTCCCCATCTCTAATAGCAACTAGGTTAGCTCAGTGCAATGTGTTCCTAAGAAGGATGGAATGATGGTGGTGAAAGATGATAAAAATGAACTGATCTCTACACGAACCGTCACAGGCTGGAGAATTTGCATGGATTACAGGAAGCTCAACTTAGCCACCCGGAAAGACCACTTCCCACTTCCCTTCATGGATCAGATGCTTGACAGACTGGCAGGGAGGACCCACATCTTTTTTCTAGATGAGTACTCAGGATACAATCAGATCTCCATATCACCGGAGGACAGAGAGAAGGCCTCATTCACATGCCCTTATGGGATCTTTGCTTTCCGGAGGATGCCCTTTGGCCTATGCAACGCACCCGCCACATTCCAAAGGTGCATGATGGCCATATTGACAAACATGGTAGAAGACATAATTGAGGTGTTCATGGATGATTTCTCAGTGGTGGGAAACTCATTCGATGAGTTCCTTAAAAATATGACCAGAGTTTTGAAAAGGTGCATTGAGACTAACCTAGTACTTAATTGGGAAAAGTGACATTTCATGGTACAAGAAGGTATAGTCTTGGGACACCTGGTATCAAGCAAGGGCATTGAGGTGGATTGTGTGAAAGTTGATGTGATAACAAAGCTTCCACCTCCCACATCAGTCAAAGCAATCAGGAGCTTCCTGTATGTCGGTTTTTACCTGAGATTCATAAAGGAATTTTCAAAAATTGCTAACCCTCTGTGTAAATTGCTAGAAAAGGATCACCCCTTTATTTTTTCTGATGATTGCAGGTAGCATTCTAGGAATTGAAGAAGAAGCTAGTCACAGCACCCATCATTGTTGCCCCCGACTAGGAGCAACCATTCGAGCTAATGTGTGACGCAAGTGACTATGCAGTGGGAGCAACGTTAGGACAGCGAAAAGATAAAATAATGCACCCAATTTACTACGCAAGTAGAACTTTGAGTGGAGCTCAGCTGAACTACACTGTAACGGAAAAAGAGATGTTGGTTGTAGTGTTCGCATTTGACAAGTTCATATCGTACATGATTGGCTCAAAGGTAATTGTATATACTGCTCATGCTGCTCTCAGGTACCAGATCGAAAAGAAGGAGCAAAAATCGTGCCTCATTCGTTGGGTGCTGTTGCTGCTGCTGCAAGAGTTCGACTTGGAAATTCGTGATCGTAAGGGCACGGAAAATTAGGTCGCTGGTCACTTATCGCTACTGGAAGGAGCTGAAAAAACAGTTGAGGTAGAGGATATTTTGGAAACCTTTCTAGACGAGCAGCTACTCGCCACAAGCCTTGAATAATTTCCATGGTATGCAGACATTGCAAACTACCAGGCAAGCGGTATAGTTCCCTATGACCTTTTCTTTGTGCAAAAGAAAAAATTTTACCGTGATTGTTGCATGTATTATTGGGATGAACCTTATCTGTTTCAGATTTGTGTTGACAATATGATCCGGAGATGTGTCCCCGAGATATATCAATCTTCAGTTTTTCAGGCATGTCACGCATCGGCATATGGCGGGCATTTTTGAGGAGTCAGGACGGACGCAAAAATTATAAAGTCGGTTTATACTAGTCAACTGTGCTTAAGGATGCATATCTATGGGTCAAGGGCTGTGATGAATGCCAGCGAACCGGGAACATTTCTCGTCGCCATGAGATGCCCATGAACCCAATTCAAGAGGTTGAAGTGTTCGATGTTTGGGGAATAGACTTCATAGGTCCCTTTGTCAGTTCCTATGGCAATAAGTAGATACTAGCTGCTGTAGATTATGTGTCAAAATTGGTGGAAGCTGCAGCACTCCCCACCAATGATGCAAGGGTGGTGATTGAGTTTTTGAAGAAGAATATATTCACCCGTTTCGGGACCCCAAAAGCCATAATCAGTGACGGAGGCACTCATTTTTGCAATCGAGCCTTTGAGAAGTTGCTGGCAAAATATGATATACGCCACAAGGTGGAAACTCCATACCATCCCCAGACCAGTGGGCAGGTCGAAGTGTCGAATAGAGAGATAAAGAGTGTGTTGACCAAAAAAGTGAATGACACAAGAATAGATTGGGCGAAAAATTAGATGACACACTCTAGGCCTATAGAACTGCTTTCAAAACACCAATTGGCATGTCGCCATACAAGTTGATGTTTGGAAAGGCCTGTCACTTGCCAGTGCAGTTAGAGCATAGAGCTTGGTGAGCAATGAGACGATTGAATCTAGACATAGAATTTGCGGGAACGAATAGAGTCACGGAATTGCATGAACTAGATGAGTTCCGCTATATTTCTTTTGAAAACACAAGGTTATACAAAGAGAGAATAAAGAGGTTGCACAACAAGAATATTATTGAATAAAATTTCAAACCCCGAGATATGGTGTTGCTGTATAATTCAAGATTAAGGCTATTAACGGGTAAACACAAGTCATGATGGTCTGGAACATTTCGTGTGGTTAAATTGCTCCCTCCGGGTGCTATAGAGACTTCCTTAGAAAATGACTCTCGCACATTTAAAGTCAATGGGCACAGGTTGAAACCACATGTGGGCATGGATGAAGTCAAGGACGTGTTAGTGATTCATTTGACTGAGCCCCAGAGGTCGAGCGAGCCTTAAATACGCTCATCTGCGTCGTGCCGCGACGTTAAATCAAGCGCTTCTTGGGAGGCAACCCATGTTTTCTTTTGTTTTTCCCTTTTTCTTTGTTGTTGTACTTAATGTGTATGATACTAACACAATTATTAGTGTACAGGGGAAGAGTGGTGCATATTTGGAGAAGTCGGGGGAAAGAACCAACTCCGGAAAGGTAAAAATGTGATAAAAACAAATAAATTCCGGAAGCTCGTCACCACGACCGCGGTCCGACCACAGTTGGACAGCGGTGAAATGCACCAGTTCTATCGCGGTTCACCGCGGCCGCGGTGGGACCGCGGGGAGACGCACTTGTTCTATCTTGGTCCACCGCGACCGTGGTCCGAGCGCAGACCGGGCGCGGTAGAATAGTACCCATCTGCCGACGCCCAGCTAAGTAGAAAAAATTTAATATTAAGTTTCTTTTTCCTTCCAACCTCATAAAAAAAAACTAAACCTAACCCTCCTCCCACCCACTTCCAACACTCCCCTTGTCACTCTAACTCACTCCCCACCGCCTCTTCTTCTTCCTCTCTCTCACAAAATCTCCCCCAATACACAAATCCATCTCCACCATTCTCTTCCTCCCCAAAACTCCTTCTTCCCTTCTCATCCTCCAAGCACACCCGTGTTCATCATCTTCAAGTAAGTCTCTAACCTCTTTCTCTCTTCTCTCTTAGTTTTCTTTTTTTTCTTTGTGTACTTTAATGGTAGAATTGTAACATGTAGGTTAAAATTTTCTTATTTTTAGCTTGATATGGTGTGAAACATGGAACAAAAAGCATGATTTTGTGGTGTTGAAGTTGATTGTGGTGGGGTGGAGTATGTGTAGTGATTGTAGTTGATTTGGGGGAGGGTTTGTACTTCCATGGGCTAAGTTTATGAAATCATTTTTTCATGCACACTAGGTGCTTGTGAAATTTCCCTATTGAGCTGTACTTGTTAATATGACCGTAGTGGTGGTGAAGTCTGAGTAACCACCCTGGTTTCACACATCTCAAACTCTCACTAATAGTAGCCCTTAATTTTTCAGGTACAATGCATCAATCAAGGAAAAGATGTGCCACAGGTGCATCTGCCAGTGGATCAGGTGGTTCATCCCGAGCTTGAGCTCGAGCTCAGGCGAGTTCGAGCCAGTTTGACAATACCTGGTTTGTCTCCAAAGCAGCTCAAGATAGATTCAATGCAAAGTCAGCCAGGAAGCTAGTGCTTGAAGTCCACATTGAGAGCGCTGCGTTGAGAGTTGAATGCTCACAGATGACGTCAGCTGGACTTCTTCTTTGATGAGCTGGAAGAGATCAACATAATGATGGTTGGGGAATTTTATGCTAACTGCCCGGACCATGTTGATAGGGTAGTCAAGTATGAAACATCCCGGTGAATGTGTCTCTTGAGGCCATCCCCTGATTGTACAGGTTGTCAGTCTTCACCGGAGAGACAGACTACTACCAAGATTATCAGAGGCCACCGGTCACATGGAACCTAATTGTTCAAAAAATCCGTGTAGTTGGTCGAGATCCAATATGGATAAAGCCGAGAATGACCCTGAACTCCCAATCTCTCAATTGGGAATCTAAGTGTTGGATAACGATCATCAACATCCATTTGCTACCATCCAGCAATACTACAGATGTTAATGCGCCAAGAGCAGCGGCGATTTGGTGTTTTGTCAACCACCATGATTTTTACGTGGCTCGGCTCATTCAAGATGAAATGTTCATTCGCTCCACGGAGGCAATCAAAGGGTTCTACTTCCCTTCCCTGGTCACCAGGCTGTGTCGTGCTACACGAGTTCCTGAAAACCCCATAGTAGATGGGAGATTGCAATTAAAATTCCTATTCAGGGCTGGCAAAATCACAGATGGGAAAGACCAGGTTGTGGCGGCTGATGAGGATGATGATGATGTCGATGATGATGATGAGGGATCTATGTATGTTGTCGCCCTGCCGGTACAGATTGCTGATGAGGCGGGCCCATCACAGGCCCGCCGGAGTACCCAGATGACAGTCTTGGAGCAGGATATGGTTGGGCTATGCACTTCAGTTAATGACCTGGTTGCTCAATTTCACACTTTGGCCACTCAAAGTGCTAGGTCAGAGAAAAAGATCATGGGCTGGCTCCTGGTGTTAGGTCGAGCGTGTCACCTTGATCCTGGCATAGTATCCGATCAGGACTAAGCACCAGGGAAGTCCCCTTACCTTACTTTGCTTTAATTTCTTTGACATGGGGACATGCCAAATTTTTAAGTGTGGGGTGGGGGATGGTTTTTGTTGTTGTACACTTGTATAGATTGTTTTGTATTTTGGTTTGCTGATTAATTAACTTCCACTTGGACCGAAGACGAACACCTCTCGACGACTCTCTCGAGGGATTTAAGTCAAACAAAAAAAAATAAAAAAATAGAAAAACAAACAAAAAGATTTCCTTTTGTTAGGTAGTGTACCAGCTCCCCCTTTATTTTTCTTTAAACCACGGTTCTTTTCCAAGGGTTTCCATTTTAATCGGGTGTAGTTAGTTTTTCTTTTTTAGTTTAGGAAGTTTTGGAAGTGGGAAGAATAGAAATATGATCCCTTAACTTCGTAGTACCTCGAATATTGATTGCCTTAGCGTGACACTTAGGCTCACTAGTCGACTCTAGCAAGAAAGCCTTAAATTTCATGTTCCTGATTTGGCTTAAAATACTTTGAGCAGAGTATCTGATGATCCGAACTGACTGAGTCATGTGCCATGTGTGGGTGAGACCTTTGTGTGTTCTGCGCTAACATTCAATGCCTAGAACTTGCCCTATGTGTGTACGAAGCGACATGGTAGCCTTAATTGGTCTAGAAAGCGATATAGCCATTTCTTTGTTGAACCTATTTATATACGTTTCTACCCACCTGATTTTATATACCATAGTTAACCCCGTTGAGCCTGTAATCTTGTTTTCTTTTGCAACCATATGACAATCCTGACCCAATTCTTGAATTGACTATCTTTTGAACCCTATCACCTCCTAGAAGCACTTGAATTGTGACGAACATGGAAAAGTTAAAGTGTGGGGTTGTTGATTGCGCTTTTCAGTGGAACTAAGAGAATATAGATAAAGGTGCACAGTGTGATAATAAGCCACCGGGACTGAGAAAAAAAAAGAAAGAAAAAAAGAGAAGTCTCAAATGGTGGTGGCTTTTGAAAAAGTAAAGAATTAAGGGGTATAACACAATGATGAAAAGGTGGAATAATGGTTTGACAATGTTTGGGCTTAAATGTGAAAAAAATGTACTAAAAGTGCTTAGGGAGGTGTACCCATTCTTATATCTATATGTATCCTACCTATCCCGCAGCCTACATTACAACCAAATAAAGTCCTAATTGATTATAGACCAAAGGAGCTCGATTAGTTGAGTATTACACTAAGGGCAAGCCTATGGTGCGTTTTATGTGGCATGAGAATTTCTTTTTGAGGGCGAGCGAAATCTTACTTGTTTGAATTCCTCAGTGTGCGAATTATCATAACTTTGATCTAAGTCTCTTTGTGGTGAGTAGTCACTTGACTCGTGAAAGGAAGGTAAGTTTGGACCTCTGACTGAGAGTAGGAAGGCTGGTTAGAGACATTGTGTGGCTAGAGAGAGAGTCCACTCTTGAGGTTTGGATGTTATGTTGAGGTAGTCCACCAGTATGAATTGTTCTTAGTATGAGGAGTGGGGAAGTTACTCGGATGATTAGGCCTATAGAGTGTGGTTGTTGCTATAGGACTGGCAACGGTTTAAGTGTGGGGTGTTGATAGTAGCCCATAATATGCGATGTAGACGCTATTTATGCTCTAAGTTAACCATACTTTATTGATGTTTTATGTGCTAAATGATAACAAAATGCTCTGATTAAGGTTTTTGTGCTTTGCCGGAGCTACTTCGGAGTTGGAAGATAATATGGAATGTTTTGGAGTCAAATATGTAGATACAAGTCCAATCGAGAAGAGTCCAGATTAAAACGAGCAAGAAAAGGCGCAGAAAGACTGGGCAATAGTCCACCGCGACCGCGGTCGGACCGCGGCTGGAACGCGGTGGACAAAGGAGAAAAATGGAATATGCATAATCCACCACGGTCGCACCACGGATAGCTTGCAGATGCGGGCGACCTGCAGACATCGAGGAAAGCCTAGGGGCTTAAGTGTAAAATGTGGAAAACTTATCCTAACCCTATATAAACTCAACAAACTCGCCCAAGTCAAGGTTAAGTTGTTTTAGGCTTATTTTTTAGGCAACAACAAGTGGAAGAAAGATCAAGACACCATTAGAGTTTTCATTCTTCTTCCTTTATTATTATTTTGGGAATCATGAATTATTTTATTGCTTTATCTTGTTTTATTATGAGTATCTAAACATTTAGTCTAAGGTTTTGATGGAAGCTATTGAACGATGAAACTCTTGCTATGTTAATATAGATTTGTCAAGTTTAATCTCTATTTGTTCAACTACGTTCTTGTTGTAGTTAATTGAAAGGATCCTCAATTAGTTGTGCCTATTTAGTATGTATTACTCGGGAGAGAGTGCATATTTAGGTAGTTGTTGAACAACATCACTCCCGACGTATGTGAGGAATCAATAACCAAGGGTTTAAAGGTGGGATTAGGGATAACGAAATCTTGGGTGCGATCTAAGTGAGTTGTAATAAAAACCAGCTAGCGTAACTCGGGAGAGTATGCCTAGTAAATTATCGTAATTACTCGGGAGAGATTTACGGTAGGAAGAGTGCTTATGATCGATAGAGAAGATTAGGAGAATTTATATGAAACATAGCTGGAGGGGATTCCGTCAATAGGGGAAATCATAACCTTAGATCCTTCTCCTTATTGTTTACAACCCATTCTTAGTTAGCTCATAGTTAATATAGTTTCATCAAGTAATAGTTAGTAGAAAAACAACTAATTGTTATTCAAAATATCTTGGAAGTTGAGTATGTGGAATTGAGTGAGTCTGACAACTGTGATTGGAGGTTAATTCCCTGTGGGATTCGACTCTGGGCTTAATACCCGAAATATATTGACAACAATCGCTTAGTCCTTTTTATAAGGCATAGTTGGGCGTTAGCATATAGTAAGGATTGGTAATTATGGACGACACTGGCTCACTCTAGAGGCTATGGTTATCGGTTTTAGTTGGTTGTTTGGTTATGTTCTGTATTTCCATTATTCTGTCCTTTATATACTGCATACAGGTTTTGTATAGATGCCCCGCCTTAGCCTCGTCACTACCTCGTCGAGGTTAGGCTCGGCAACTTACTAGTACATGGGGTCGGTTGTACTGATACTACACTCTGCACATTGTGCAGATTTTGGAGATGGTCCCAGCAGCGGTCATTAGTGAGCCCGGATCGGATAATGCGGAGACTTGAGGTACGGCTGTTCAGCACCTGGAGTCCCCATCCTCTTTTCTCTTAGCTGTATAATTCCATTCAGACAGTTTTATATTTATTTCAAACCTTTATGTATATTATATTAGAAGCTCGTGAATTTGTGACACCAGATTTAGAGAATTGTAATAGACGATTGGCTGTTTAATTTCTGTATTTGTACTTAGAACATATCTGTTATTTTAGTTTGTTATCAATGTTACTGTTTAAGTGTTAATTAAGGTTATCTTTTTGTCCAAAAACAAAAGCAAGTGTAAAGAAATGAAATAAAAAAAAGTGAACATGAAAAATATATTAATTTGAAAAAGGAATATTAGCAATGTCAAAAGAACATTAGGATCTGTCCTTTTTTGGTAAGTAACTGAATTTCCAAGGCGATAATAAGCCATCGATTCTGTATGTAAAGGAGAACTATCTCATATCTGTACCATATACTCCACCTTTTCTGCACCTATTAGAGTACCTATTGCAATGTGGTGTTCTATTTGTGCTATAAGAAATGTAGTCTTACATCTCAAACAGGTTTATTTTTATTTATTTATCATAGAGGTTCTTTGGTGTGTGACTTACTCCTCATAACCTTATGTTTTTCTAGCGATACTTGGTGATATATATATACATATATATATTATATTATATAGATGTGGATCAATATCTCTTGCTTCACATATCTGGCTTTCTTAATATAAGTGGGTTTTGATACTATTGCATCAGCAAGATAGTGTTTTTATCATCATAGCATCTACTAATAAAATACCTCGAACATTTGTAGTAACTAAAAGGAAAATAGATCACAGTAAATGTATGCCTAAACCGTAGGTGGCATATTGTATTGATGTGTNGGTTTATTTTATGTGTAGGTGAATTGGAAATGGAAACGGGGCTAAACGGATGCAAATACGTCGAAGAATACGCGAGAGGGGACACCCGGGGGATCGCCAGGCGCCAAGCCAAACAGCCTGGGGCAGCCTGGCGTTACCCAGGCGTTAGACCCATAACGCCTGGGGGGACCAGGCGTTACCCAGGCCTTAGGGCTGTAACGCCTGGCCCTGCCTGGCTTTACCCAGGCTTTAGGGCTGAAACGCCTGGGACCCGGGACAGTGAGAAATCGAGTTTTGACGGATTTTAAGTGTTTCCAAGTTAGAATAGAAGTCTTGGAGATGTTTAGGGTTCATTCTAAACATAT
>ML426987.1:47862-87705 GCA_005239525.1 Nicotiana knightiana | reverse complement strand
CTACCTTGTTTCGTTGTTGTGTTATACCTTGCACTTTGTCCTTACTTTTACTCACTCGACCAGCGCTTAAAGTAGTAATACTTGTAGATTTAACAGGAGTTGGACTTACTAGTGCATCCAAGAGTTGCCTCTCCTCTAGTGAAATACTTGGAGTGATTGTCACAATTTGCTGCTGCCCAGTTTTTGCTGTTACTGTTGCTGCTCGACCATCATTTACACTTTCTGTATTTTTTGTACTTAATTGTTGCTGCACTGCCTCCATACATGGACTGGTTGGATCACTTAGCTGCTGCCCAGCTCTTAACGTTATTGTCTTTCCTTCACCAGTGAGAATAGCATCTGGACCAAGCTGATTTGTAGAAGTTGCTGCAGTTTGATTCAATCTTCCTGTAGGTGAGTTTCTAGGGATAAATACTGGCGCATGGATGTTTAAATTGCTCTTGGGACTCACTGTTGTTGCCCCAACATTTTTTGTCATTGCTGGAGCTTCAAGATCTTCACCTGCACTGTCCAAAGCAGTCTCATGATCAGCTTCTTCAGACGAGTACCCATCAAAACCATCTCCCCAGTCCTCGTCATCATCCTCTTCACGTTGTTCAGCCCAAAACTTAGATTTAATAGCCATCCCTCTCACGTTAGTTTGGATAACATCGTTGTTATTTCCTGTGGGAATCATCATCTGCCCAGATTCACTACCATGCTCACCAAATGATTTTAGCGATTGAGAAGGGACATCCTGCACCGATGTGTTCAAAGTGACCACTTAGTCTCTTAAATTAGCTTAATAGGTGAAAAAGTCAACTGGCAGTTGACTTATTGATGAACGACCTTGGAATGTGGATTTTATGACTTGGATAGATTTTTAGGTGATTTGGGACTTAGGAGTGTGTTCAGAATAATGTTTTGATGTCCAATGTAGAATTAGGCTTGAATTGGCAAAAGTTAGTTTTTGGCGATATCCGGTCGGTAGTGGAAAATAGGCTATCGGGGTCAGAATGGAATTCCAGAAGTTGGAGTAGGTTCGTAATGTCATTTTGGATATGTGTGAAAAATTTTAGGTCAATCGGATGTGTTTTAGTTGGTTTCGGCATCATTGGCGAAATTTAGGAATTTCAAAGTTCATAGGCTTGAATTTGATGTAATTTTGGTGTTTTGTGTTGTTTTTGGTGTTTATAAGGCTCGACTAAGTTTTAATGATGTTATGGGGTGTGTTGGTAGGATTGGTTGAGGTCCCAGGGGCCTCGGGTGTATTTCGGATGCTCAAATGGGCACTTTTTGGTCTTAAGGAGTCTTTTGTTTTGTGGTGTTTTAGCAATAGTAATTTCTTCACTGCGGTCACGTGGATTCATCCGCGATCAAGTAGATTAAAATAATGGGGCGGGAATGTTGTTCTATTCGATCGCGTGGTTAGGATTGCGATCGCATAGGTTGAGCAGGTGAAGTAGTGCGATCGCGTGGGCTTTGGTGCGATCGCGTAGAGGTTCTGAGGCGCGTGTGTGGGATGGAGATTTGTTCTATGCGATCACTTGTGTTGGTATGTGATCGCATAGAGTGCGCTGGTTTATGCATCGTGATCACGTGGCTAGAGTCGCGATCGCACTGAAGGGATATAAGTGCTGGGCAGAATGTTTTAAAGGTCTTATTTGCGGGATTAGCTCATTCTTCCTCCATTATTGAGCGAGTTGAGAGCTATTTGAGAGGGTTTGAAGAAGAAATCAAAGGCTCTCACTTGCAGGTAAGGTTTCCAACTTCATAACTCCTTTCTATATTGTTTTCTAAGTAATTAAACTGGAAAATTGTTGAAATTAAACCTAAAATTTGGGGAAGTTAAGTGCATGGCATTGGGATTTTCTTTTGAGGATTTTAGTGGGAAATTTTCGTCCGATTTTGGTGTTCTTGGTATGCATATAATCATGGGAGGAAGAGGATTCTATTGATATAAATTTTATCAAATTCTGAGACATGATCATAGGGCTCGAGTTTGGCCGAATTTCGAGAATTTTGTCTAAATTGATAGTTTTCGATTGGGTTGTGTTCCTTTAGCATATATTGATGATGTTAATCTGGTGTTGGTTAGATTCGGAGCAATCGGGAGCCAATTTGAGGGGCAAGAGCATCACGGATTAGTATTATGGCCCGGTAAAGGTAAGTAATGGTTATAAATCTTGTCTCGAGGGTATGAAACCCCAGACTTCATATTTCTCAATGTTTTTAGAATGGCGTACATATTGGATGAGGAGTATGTGGCGCGCACTAATTTTTGGATTGGACTTGGTCCTCTCTGCAGCAACTATTGAGTTGCGTATTTTACTCTAAACAATATGTAAAATTGTGTTCTAAAGACTATTGCTATATTTGGGCTATAAGCCGTGTTTGGGGCCTCTTGCCGACTTTTTTAGACCCCTTGGGGGATTTTTACTGCTATTTCCTCACTGTTGATTTATGATTTACACTCAGTCATATTGTGCTTAAATATTTTCGAAAATCAACCTTATTTACACTATTTTGATTTTAAAAAATGATGTTTTAGGTCGAGTACCCTGGTTTACTGATACGCCCGAGGGGCTTTTGAGAGGTTCGGACTGAGTGAGGCCGAGGGCATGATTGTGAGGATATGATACGCCACGAGGTGGCTTGATATTAACGCTTGGGCTTAAGGATCCCCTGCGGAGTCTGTACACACCCCTAGTAAGCGCAGGTACCTACTGAGTGCGAGTGTTGAGTGCCGAGTGCCGAGCGACGAGTGATTGTGAGGCATGAGTGACAACGAGGTTGCCCTAGGGGTTGATACTGAGTGGCTGTGAGGTGCTAAGTGATGTTCTGCCCGAGGGGCGATTTATGATTCATGTTTTTGTCCGAGGGGATACTTATGATTTATTTAATTTTATACTAAATCATTCGGTTATTTTTATTTCGAAAATTGTTGGGAAACACATTTTTCAAAGGATTTTACTGAAGTTGGCTTTTAAGGCATGTTGATTTCATATATCTATGTATATACTGTTGGAAAGAAAGGTTGTTCATATTGTGAACTGATGATATTGATCTTATGTGTTTCTTGCCGCTTAGACTTGATTTATTTTCATTACTACTGAGTTGGCATACTCACATTACTCCTTGCACCCCTGTGTGCAGATACAGGTGCTCATACTGAGCGTTAGCCATTTATTCCGTGCGGAGCCGGAGTTCGGGATATAGAGGTAGTTGTTCAGTGTCCACAACATCTCTGTTTTCCCTTGTTATGTTGTATCTAGTTATTCGTTCGGAGGTTTGTATTATAATAGTATACCTTTTGGCATATTTCTTAGATGCTCATGACATGTTAACTCCGGGTTTTGCGGATGGTTAGACTGTTTAACTATTTATTTGCCTAATGGATTCAGTAATTCTATGCACTTTAATGAAATGTTGAAAATGGTTGGAATTTTGGTAAGAAACTGTAATTATGTGATTATGTCTAACCTAGTTCTATGATTGGTGCCATCACGTCCGGTTTAGGTTTTTGGGTTCGTGACAAGTTGGTTTCAGAGCCTAGGTTACATAGGACTCAACGGTCATGAGCAGGTTTAGTAGAGTCTTGCGGATCGGTACGGAGACGTCTGTACTTATCTTCGAGAGGATGCGGAACCCTTAGGAACAATCTCATTTTTCCTGAATTTTGTCGTGCCATTTTGTTGATTATGGAAATCTAAACTTTTGTTGTTTCATTCTCTCATAGATAATGAGGACTCGTGCTACTGATCAGGGTGATCAACCACCAGCTAGAACAGCGAGGGGTCGAGGCCACGGTCGTGGTCGTGGTAGAGGTAGGGGCCAGCTCGTGCGGTATCCAAGGCAGTGCCAGTTGCTCCCCCTACTGTTCAGGATCAGATTCCCACCACAGGTACTCCAGCGGGACATGCTCAACCACCGGTAATGCCTTTGTTATTCCACGTCTTCAGGAGAACTTGGCTCAGATCTTAACTGTGTGTACCACCCTTGCTCAGGCAGTTGCCGCTACTTCTCAGGTCAGGGGAGGCTGTCAGACTCCAGTTGCCTGGACACCTAAGTAGGTTACTCAGGGCCAGAAGACACCGGGGGCGGTTCCAGCCCAGTCGGTTGCTCCAGTTCGGGACTTCGTGGTTCCGACTATGCCAGAGGACGAGCAGCGTAGACTGGAGAGGTTTAGTAGACTACAGCCTCCAACATTCAGTGGTGCTGAGAGCAAGGATGCCCAGGGTTTTCTGGATAACTGTTAGAGGATGCAGCGTACTGCTGGGATTTTGGAGACCAGTGGGGTCTCATTTGCTACTTTTCAGTTTTCTGGTTCTGCTTTCACTTGGTGGGAGTATTTTGAGAGGCGTAGGCCTATTGGTTCAGCAACCCTCACCTGACAGCAGTTCTCCACTATCTTCTTGGAGAAGTATGTACCCTAGTCTCAAAAGGAGGAGCATTTCAGGCATTTTGAGCAGCTGCGCCGGAGGGAGCTATCAGTGACGCAGTATGAGATGCGGTTTTCGGAGTTGGCTCGTCATGCTACCGAGTTGATCCCCACTTATAGGGAGAGGGTTAGGAGGTTCGTGGATGGCCTCACTTATCAGCTCTGCCTATTTATGACTCGTGAGAGAGTATCAGATGCTACATTCGAGCAGGTTTTTGATATTGTTCGAGATATTGAGTCAGTTCGCTGCCAGGAGAGGGAGGAGAGGGAGGCCAAGAGGCCTCATGGATTGGGCAGATCTAGTGGTGCTCCTTCGAGAGTGCAGTTTCACCATGGTAGATGTCGTTCATTCAAGCCTCCTTAGTCAGTCCGCCCAGCTTATAGTGGTGCATCTTTCGGGCATGGTCCTCATGGTTCTCAGCCAGGCCGTTCTTCATTCGGTGCCCTCCCAACTGAGAGTGAAGCTCGAGCACCACCAGTTCAGAGTTCTTCTATGCATGAGTGTTCTAGTGGCCATTCTAGTGCCAGGCGTTTCTATCAGTCCCCGCCTCCAGCTCCAGGGAGTTGTTTTGAGTGTAAAGTGTTTGGGCACATGTGGAGGCAGTGTCCACGTCGTCCTGGTGGTTCTTCTCAGTAGAGGGGCCAACCCTCGACTTCATCCCTAGTTACTTAGCAACCCGCCTAAGCAGCCACGGGTGGTAGTCAGTCAGCTAGAGGTCGCCTTAGAGGAGGAGGTCGAGCAGGTGAAGGTCAAGCCCGTATGTACGCATTTCTAGCAAGGCCAGATGCTATGGCCTCCGATGCAGTGATTGCAGGTATGGCTTTATTTGACCCTAGTTCTACATATTGCTATGTTTCTTCATATTTTTCCCATTTTCTTGATATGCCCCGTGAGTCTTTGGTTACCTCTGTTCATGTGTCGACTCCGGTGGGTGATACTGTTGTTGTGGACCATGTGTATCGGTTGTGTGTGATATCTATTGGGGTTTTGGAGACCCGAGTGGGCCTACTGTTACTCAGCATGGTCAATTTTGATGTGATATTGGGCATGGATTGGTTATCTCTGTGGGATGCTATGTTAGGGATGTGGTTATTGGTGATGATGGGGTCATGAGGATACAAGGCCGTATTTTCATGCCCAATGTGGATGGAATTCAAGATTTTATTCTAGCTGAGGCCCATAGTTCGCGGTATTCAATCCATCCGGGTGCCGTAAAGATGTATCAGGATTTGAGGCAGCATTATTGGTGGAGGCGGATGAAGAGGGATGTTGTTGAGTTCGTGGCTCGGTGTCTCAACTATCAGCAGGTTAAGCATGAGCACCAGAGATCAGGTGGATTGCTTCAGATATTAGATATTCCGGAGTGGAATTGGGAGCGGATCACCATGGAATTCGTAGTTGGGATCCCATGGACATCGAGGGGGTTTGATGCTATATGGGTTATTGTGGATCGACTAACCAAGTCCCCGCACTTCATTCCTATTGGTACTACTTATTCTTCGGAGCGGTTAGCTGATATTTATATCAGGGAGATTGTACGATTGCATGGGGTTCAAGTTTCTATCATTTCTAATGGAAGTACTCCGTTCACATCTCAGTTTTGGAGAGCCGTACAGAGAGATTTGGGTACTGAGGTCAAGTTGAGCACAGTGTTTCATCCTCAGATCGACGGGCAGTCGGAGCGTACTATTCATATTTTGGAGGATATGTTGTGTGCATGTGTCATTGATTTTGGGGGTTCATGGGACCAGTTTCTGCCACTCGCGAAGTTTGCATATAATAATAGTTATCATTCGAGTATCCAGATGGCTCCGTATGATGCTTTATGTGGCAGGAGGTGCAGATCTTCGATTGGTTGGATTGAGTCGGGCGAGGCTATGCTATTGGACATTGACCTAGTTCAGGATGCATTGGGTAAGATGAAGTTGATTCAGGGGAAGCTTCGCACGGTGCAGTCTAGGCAGAAGAGTTATACGGACCGGAAGGTTCGAGATATGTCTTTCATGGTTAGGGAGAAGGTGTTGCTGAAGGTGTCACCCATGAAGGGTGTTATGAGGTTCGAGATGAGGGGAAAGCTGATTCCCAGGTTCATTGGGCCATTTGAGGTGCTTCAAAGGATTTGAGACGTTTCTTATAGACTTGCCTTGCCTCCCAGCTTATCGAGTATTCATTCGGTGTTCCGTGTTTCGATGCTCCGGAAGTATGTTGGTGACCCGTCTCATGTTTTGGACTTCAGCACGGTTCAACTCGAGAGTAATATGTTATATGAGGTAGAGTCAGTGGCTATTTTGTGTTGTCAGGTCAGAAAGCTGAGGTCTAAGGATATAGCTTCAGCGAAGGTTTAGTGGAGGGCACAACTGGTGGAGGAAGACACCTGGGAGAGATGCAGAGCAGATATACTCACTTATTCGAGACTTCAGGTATGTTTCTAGACCCGTTCGAGGACGAACATTTGTTTAAGAGGGGGAGGATGTAATGACCCGACCGGTCGTTCTATGAGATTAGCGTCGTTTCCTCCATTTCTACTTTATCGTATGTTGCTTAGCCTATTTATGTTGTGTTAGGCCGCTCGGTTCGGGTTCGGAGTGGTCGTGGTGAGAATTGAGACACTTAGTCTCTTAATTTAGCTTAATAGTTGAAAAAGTTAACTGGGAGTTGATTTATTGATGAATGACCTCGGAACGCAGATTTTATGGCTTGGACATCTTCATTAGGTGATTTGAGACATAGGAGTATGTTTAGAATGACTTTTGATGTCCGGTGTAGAATTAGGTTTGAATTAGCGAAAGTTATTTTTGGCGATTTTTGGTCGGCAGTGGAAAATAGGCTATAGGGGTCGGAATGGAATTCAGGAGGTTGGTGCAAGTTTGTAATGTCATTGTGGATACGTGTGCAAAATTTCAGTTCAATCGGATGTGTTTTGGTTGGTATCGACATCATTGGCGAAATTTAGGAATTTCAAAGTTCATAGGCATGAATTTGATGTAATTATGGTGTTTTTATGTTGTTTTTGGTGTTTCGAAGGCTCGAATAAGTTTGAATGATGTTATGGGGTGTGTTGGTAGGATTGGTTGAAGTCTCAGGGACCTCGGGTGTATTTCGGATTCTCAAACGGGCACTTTTTGGTCTTAAGGAGTCTGATGTCTTCTGGTGTTTTAGCAGTAGTGATTTCTTCTCTGCGCTCACGTGGATTCATCTGCGATCGCGTAGACTAAAAGAGTGGGGCAGACATTTTGTTCTATGCGATCACGTGGTTAGGATTGCGATCACATAGGTTGAACAGGTGAAGTTGTGCGATCGCGTGGGCTTTGTTGCGATCGCGTAGAGGTTCTGAGGCGCGTGTGTGGGATGGAGATTTGTTCTATGCGATCACGGGTGTTGTATGTGATTTCATAGAGTGGGCTGGTCTTTGCATCGCGATTGCGTGGCTGGATTCGCGATCGCACTAAAGGGATATAAGTGTTGGGCAGAATGTTTTAAAGGCCTTATTTGCAAGATTAGCTCATTCTTCCTCCATTATTGAGCGAGTTGAGAGCTATTTGAGAGGGTTTGAAGAATAAATCAAAGGGTCTCACTTGGAGGTACGGTTTCCAACTTCATAACTCATTTCTATATCGTTTTTTAAGTAATTAAACCGGAAAATTGTTGAAATCAAACCCAAAATTTGGGGAAGTTAAGTGCATGGAATTGGGATTTTCTTTTGAGGATTTGAGTGGGCAATTGTGGTCCGATTTTGGTGTTCCTGGTATGTATAGAATCGTGGGAGGACAAGGATTCTAGTTATGTAAATTTTATCGAATTCTAAGACGTGGTCTCGGGGCTCAGGTTTGGCCGAATTTCGAGAATTTTATCTAAATTGATAGTTTTCTATTGGGTTGTGTTCCTTTAGCATATATTGATTATGTTAATCTGGTTTTTGTTAGATTCGGAGCAATCAGGAGCTAATTTATGGGGCAAGAGCATCGCGGATTAGTATTTTGGCCCGGTAGAGGTAAGTAATTGTTATAAATCTTGTCCTGAGGGTATGAAACCCCGGACTTCAAATTTCTCACTGTTCTTTGAATGGCGCACATATCGAATGACGAGTATGTGGCGTGCACTGATTTTGGATTGGACTTGGTCCTCTCGGCGGCAACTATTGGGTTGCGTATTTTACTCCAAATCATCTGTTAAATTGTGTTCTAAAGACTATTGCTATATTAGGGTTATAAGCCGCATTTTGGGCTTCGTGCCGACTTATTTAGACCTCTTGGGGGCTTTTTACTGCTTTTCCTCATTGTTGATTTATTATTTACACTCAGTCATATTGTGCTTAACTATTTTTGAAACTCAACCTTATTTACACTATTTTGAGATATAAAAATGATGTTTTGGGTGGAGTACCCCATTTTACTGATACGCCCGAGGGGCTTTTGAGAGGTGCTGACTGAGTGAGGCCGAGGGCCTGATTGTGATGATATGATAGGCCACGAGGTGGCTTGACATTAACGCTTGGGCTTAAGGATCCCCTGCGGAGTCTGTACACACCCCCAATGAGCACAGGTACCTACTGAGTATGAGTGTTGAGTGCCGAGTGCCTAGTGACGAGTGATTGGGAGGCATGCGTGACAGTGAGGTTTCCTAAGGGGCAATTTATGATTCATGTCTTTTCCCGAGAGTCTACTTATGATTTATTTCATTTTATACTAAATCCTTCGGTTATGTTTATTTCGGAAGTTGTTGGAAAACACATTTTCCAAAGGATTTTAGTGAAGTTGGCTTTTAAGGCATGTTGATTTCATATATCTATGTATATACTGTTGGAAAGAAAGGTTGTGCATATTGTGAACTGATGATATTGATCTTATGTGTTTGTTGCCGCTTAGACTTGATTTATTTTCATTACTACTGAGTTGGCGTACTCACATTACTCCATGCACCCCTGTGTGCAGATACACGTGCTAATACTGCGCGTTAGCCATCTATTCCGTGCGGAGCCGGAGTTCGAGATATAGAGGTAGATGTTCAGCATCCGTAGCATCTCTGTTTTCTATTCTTATGTTGTCTACTTTTGGGGTGAGACTAAGGTGATTAACATGATAAGGAGATTATGTTATGATTTATATTAGTCGTATGATATTCATGTGTTATTTTTTGAAATCATGCGAGTGGTACAATAAAAGTCGATGAAAGTCATCACATATTACGTTCATAAGTTTTACTGAACATTTGGGTCAAATGTAACTGTGATTTTCTCCCAATATTTTTAAGGTTATGGGGTGTTATACCCATAAAATTGAAGATTGTGAGTGTATTTTTTAACGTATTAAACCGTTTGTCAATACGATATCGGAGTAGAGAGATATGGGGGTTTTTGTGAGACTGTGCAGGCTGCTAGGTGACAAGTAGGTGTGTCACCTACTTGCTTAAATGAGAGCCCAAAAATGGGCCATTTAGGGTCGTCCGAAAAGGACTTTTAAAGGAATATTTTATTCATATATTAGACTGAAAATAGGGCATAATAACCAGACATAAGCTCTGCAAAAATCCTCCCAAATATTTCCCAGAAACCCTAATTGATTTTCTCTCTCTATCAAGTTCTAATTGGAGGTAAAAACCTAGAGTTTGAAGTACCAAGATAGGAGCTGAATTTTAAAAAAAATAAGGTAAGTTTAATTCTCTCATTAATCCAGTTTTTCTGCTGTAAAATCATGGTAAATCGTTCTATACTTGTTGCTGTTGGGATGCATGTTTTACTATTGTTTTGTGGAGTATTGGAGGATTAAGGGTGTTGATAGACACCACATAAATGAAGGGTGGTGGGCTGGTCGTTCATCATAACATTTTCAGGTCGTTTAACACTACTACTGTGGTTGTTTTGTGTATGAAGAGATTGGGGTGTGCTGAGCTATTTTGTAGTATTTTATGGTGTATATAATGCTGTAAAATAATGTATATATGTTTTTTTGTTGTTGTGTTCTTGTGTTGTTAGTGTTATCTTGAATTTTGAAAAAGTAAGGATTATAGGGGAGATGCTGGCCATTTTAATATAATATAAGTTTCTCGTTCGTTGTAGGATAGTTGTACCTTTCGCAACTTAATGATAGTAGTATCATCATTTTTGTAGATTAAGGTGTTAAAAGGCAATTTCAACTCGGTGAATGGTAATATTGTGATAAGGTATGTTAAGGCTAAACCCTTCTTTCATTTTTGCATGATCTAGTAACTACATGTGTTTGATACGAGACATAAAAAGAAGTTCATATTCCTGAATTTATGTACATTTTCATAGTCTCATAAGCTATAGTATTCTCCCTTATCAGGACATCATATTCAGTTTAGTTTTTCGTCTGTCAGCCAAGAGAGCAGAGAGTCTATATATACATAGTATTACAGTATTTTCACCACCATCGAGCTATAATCGATGGGCAGGCCCCTATTGGGCAACCTCTGATCAGATGGTGAGTTATATACCGAGCCTACTGTGGCTGAGTGCCTATGAGCGAGCCCAGAATGGCCGAGATACAGAGCCTAGTATGGTCGAGCGCCTATGAGCAAGCCTACTATGGCAGAGCAGTTACACATACCGAGCCTTATAAGGCCGGACATCTATTTTACTTAATATATTGAGAGAGTTGAGTCATTATCAGCAGTTAAGCATATCTTCAGATTGTCTTTGACTCCCAGTTACTTTCAATTATTATATTATCAGTTCAGTTTCAGCTTTAAGTTATTCTGTTGCCTTACATACTCGATACATTATTTCGTACTAACGTTCCTTTTCATGGGGATGCTGCATCTCATGCCTGTAGGTCCTCATTGACAGTTGTACAGACTTTCCCAGCAGACAGATTCAAACATCAGCTTGGTTGGTAAGCTCCACTTCCTCGGAGTTACCAGGTCTAAACCTTGTAGTCCATTTTTATATATACAGATTTGATGGATAGGTCGAGGCCCTGTCCTGACCATGATACAGTTCAATTATCTCTAGAGGCTTGTAGACGAGTCCTGTATATTTTTTATAGGAGTAGATGTTCATGACGGCTTTCTCGGCCTGCACAATTATATATATATATATATCAGCTTTTGGGTATGTTTACCCCTCATATAAGAGAGACGTTATTTTCAGATGATTCAGAATATGGCCTCATCGGCCTAAGTTGAGGGTTACCCCTCCAAAGTTCACAGTTACAGAGTGGTACGCTCAGGCCGAGTATGGCACCGGGTGCCGGCCACACCTCTTCAGGTTTGGGGGGTGACAAACTTGGTATCAGAGCAGATCTATCCTAGGGAGTCTACAAGCCGTGTCTAGTAGAGCCTTGTTTATAGATGTGTTGTGCACCACATTATATAAACAGGAATCTACAAGGCATTTAGGAGTTTGTTACCCTTCTTTCATATCCACATCATGCTATAGAGTTGAGTCATAAGAGTTCGAGCCAAGACTTATGTTTGCTAATTATAGAGTTGCTTGCAATTTGAAAAATTACAGCTAGCGAGAGGGCTAATATAGCAGCAGGCAAGGGCACTACTAAAGAGAGAATTCTTGACAATGTGTCCCAGTTGGAGGCCCTTTCAGATCGTGCATACCAGATGTGAGAATTTCCTAATCAAGAACCTAAGACGGGAATATCTAACATACCCCGCGAATAGCAGGCCATGGGAGTATCAGAAGGTAAAAGTATAAGTTTCAACAGGTAACAGAAACAATGTGAAGAAGGGTACGAGGTATCCAGTTAATGAATATTTTCTGAATTTCCAATTCAGGCAGAGAAATATAAGGATTTTAAGTTACCTTCAACAAAAATAGAGGTATGTACAATTGGCCACACCCATCTCAGTTATGCCCTACGGGAGCTAACATATATAGTTTATAAGAAGTATAGGATATCAAGATCCAGCTTGGGTTAGAGTAACCTGAAAAAGGTGGATTGAGCTAGGGGAGCTAAAAGTGAAACAATGTTTTGTTGAAGCTTTTAGAATAAGGTAATAAACAGAGATATTACTAGGAGAATAAGAAGACAGTAAATGAAGCATTACGTGTAAGATATGATAAAAGTGTGGTAACAGTGACTCATAATATGACAGGATGATATAGTTTATAGTCAAGTAAAGGAAAAGACAAAAGGTGACATGCCTTAAGACTATAAAAGAGTATAAGCCATAAAGTCATATCCTCATTTCGAGAAAATGAGTTGGCGACTTCAACGTGATTACCAGCAGGGTAAGTTGGACTTCCCGGAGTAATAGAAATCAACATAGGCTAGTAAACAAGAAACAAAATTCGAACATGATTTAGGGACCAAAGGATTCGATAATAGTCAGCATCGTAACAATGTCAGAAATTGTGCTCCGGAAATGATAGAATGGACAACGGAAGAATAACCTTTAAAGGTCATTCAGGAAGACGCTTCCCCAAAGCAAGAAACTTGAGCAGAGTATTAAGGGACTAAGTGTACCATTTACACAAGGTGTCACCCTCGTGCCTAAGAAGTTCAGTTATCCCTAGTATAGAAGGGTTACCGCAAAGCGAGTAAGAGTCAGTGAAGATGTGAAAAGATGACAAAAATGAAGAGGTAACTATGGACTAGTAAAGGAAGAATGCGGTAAAAAGGAGAAAGGGGTGATATTGCATTTATTCAAATCCTAAAGATATGTTACAACTCCAGAATATTATTCAAGCACGATGTCGGTGAGTGGAAGTAAGGGTTCCCGACCAGGATGTTATTGGAAGCAAAATGTGAATGAACACTTGATCCATAAGGAGCCAGTGCAATAGGTAAGTTAAGACAAAGGAAATAACCCAAGAGAGGTTACACAGAATATAAATATGAGCATGGACTGATGAGTGGTTAGTAGTTTATTCAGGAAGAGCCTAGTTATGGCTAGATAAGAGGTCCATATGAATCAGCAGATTATGCAAGATAAACGTAGTGAAACCCAGCACAGGAAATCCAGCCTCGCAAATACGACATCGTAATTCTTGTAAAATATTCAGATAGGAGTTGGGGTAGTAAAAGGTATTGTATAACTGTTACAAAAATAAAAGAGAGTGACACTAGGGAGATAATCAAAATTTCAATTCAAAAGCAACCCTACAAGCACAAGGGCGTGAAGGTAAGTAACTAAGGATAATGATAGGCGAGTAAGAACATCAAAAATTTCGTCAGGTATATGATATGATAAGCTCACAGCTTTACAAGAGTCGGAGAGTTTTCCCTAAATGCTACAATGAACGACTAGTTGAGGAAATAAGGAAGAAGGCTTCAAACTAAGCATAGTGACCTACATAAATAATGGTCTTGTAACAACAATCTCACTATAACATTGTATGCACTCTATAAGAAAGTGGTACCTATTATGATTGAGGAATGGGAAGAAAAATCCAAAGTAATATTTGAAATCATATGATTTTCACAAAATTCCAATATATGTGGGCACTAAGATAAGCCAAGTATTCATGCAACAAGTGGAAAAACAACCAAGAAAAGTAATTGCTTACTTTTATAGAAAACTGAGAAGGCACGAAAAGAATTTTTCGATCTATAACCCAGAGTTAGTTATGTTAGGAACACACTTAAGATTCTGGAGTGTTAACCATGCAGCATATATGTTGAAAACGATACAGTTATAGGAGACTCCAGTATAAGTTAAAGGAAAAAATTGAGTCCACGACACAGACGAAAGCTTGAATTGCTAGAAGGTTATATCATGGATGTTCCATAGCGTCCACGAGGGGCTAAAGTAATAACTAATACCCTGAGCCGTAAATCAGAAGATAAAGTAAGCCAACTTAAAGGTAGAGATAGAAGAGGAAATTAAAGATTTACATTAGCTAAGTGAATTAGGAGTTTGATTACTAGACCCCGATGAGTAAAGAAATCATGATTCAGAACATTGTAGAATCACTCTAAATATCAGAGGTACAAAAGAGATAGTACAACGGCCATATTCTATAATGGATCTATGATAAATCTAGTTAGAACAGTAACAACCTCATAAGAAGTCAGTATGAAGCTTTCGTCGGATTATGTATGCATATGAGGTACAAGTATTATAGTAGAGGTTTAACGTGTAGATGTGAATTCCACCTATGTGGAAAGGATGTTATGAAAGAGATAGGAGATATAATGCAAGATTTAAAGGTAAGCAAGATACAGGTGAAGAAGGTACGAGATGCCCAAGTACAGAAGGTTACAAATAATCCAGAAATCATATAGAGGGCTGGTAAGCGTGTTAATTCTTTATCAAAAAATGATAGTGTTGTCGTCATTGGCATATATTCCAGGCTATAGTTTCCAGGTACAGAGAGGTCTACGTAAGATAGTAAAAAATAGTTAGAGACGATATGATGTATCTCTTGAGGTTTTAGAATAACATAAGTAAATCTATGGCGCTAGCAAGTTAAATGAAGGTTGCGAGTAGTATAAATAGATATATGTAGGTTGCAAGCTAAATTATGGTAGAGCGACAAGGTTTTAGGTAGACTGGAATAAGGATAAGAAAAGGTGAGTCGGAAGGTGATGAGAATAGGTAAATACTCCGGATTAAACCCATCGAAATAATAGAGCTGATGGTTTCCGTAAGTTATAAAAAGCTCAGTACAACCTGAATAGACTCGGAGGAGTTTAAGATTAGGAGAATTTAGAAGAGATGGAATGCTGCCCTAGTGGTAGAATAAGGGTGTAATTGTGATAGATAAATGGATGACGTTTAGGCCTTTGATTGTGTAATGGTTCAAAGAAAATGGATTTCATGAATCGCACATGATTAAAATACCCCCATAAAGTGAATCGCGTTGGGATGCTCTGAAATGCAGTTATTGATGTATAGTATTGCCCCTAAGTGGATCAGGAAAACAACTCCAGATGTTCCCCGATGAGACGAGCCCTAGTGAAAATGTATTACGTAAGAGGTTTCAAGTTATTAGAGGTAGATTATACATCAACCTTAAGGTGAATCAACAATAGGCGAAAAAAAGTTCCAAAGTATGAGATGAGGTTAGGCCATCATTCTTAAGATGAACAGTAATGAGGAAGAACTAAAGGACTTAGATTTATACATATAGGATAAGCAACGAGAGAGTGACCTTGAGTTAGGTAGCAAACCTCGGTAATAATAAACCGAAGAAAGTGTTATGGTATAGTACAACCTACCTCGATTTAGTAAAGCCATAAGGATAGATATACAAGTCTACGAAACAAGATATAGCAACAGTCATAAGTTCAACAAAGTACCGAGCAAAGAACTTCAGTACACCTATATATACTGGGATGAACAACTTGTCATAGTTTGGTATATCTTCCAAAAGTGAGGCCTGGAGATTAGCTTAAAGCTGGAGGAAAAAGGACAGAAAAGTCCCATAAGCACACATACAAGGGAAAAGTCGTACAAGCTGCATGACAGAAGGTTGCAACAACTACGAGATTGGAAGAATTCCACCAGAAAGTCGTGGTGTGAGAAACAGGCCTAAAGGTGGGAAATGCCCTAGCCTTTTGATTTGTTCACATAACAGTTGCCTAGATGCAAAAGGAAAGCAGTAAAGTATTTGTAAGAGCTATAGGATATGAGACTAATAAGTGCATCAGTCAACATTCGAGGACGAATGTTCCAAATGGGGTGAATGATATCACACCCCATGTTTCCGTACGTACGAGTACGTCGTAAGTCAATCGACCTAAGATAAAAAATGAGATCATCTTTGAAAGTATATAAAGTAAGTTATCATGTTAACTTGTAAGTTACAAATATTTAAGATCATGGACTGCAAGTACTAAGAGAATTGGAAGGCTTAGAAGCTAAACCGGTTAAAGAAAATAAGTTTCGTCGAAAGTCGACAAGTTGGAATGTTATAACATGTACTTTTGGGGTCAGACTATGGTGTTTAATATGATAAGGAGATTATGCTATGATTTATATTAGTCGTATGATATTCATGTGTTATGTTTTGAATTCAAGTGAGCAGTTCAACAAAAGTCGATGAAAGTCATCACATGTTACATTCATAAGTTTTACTGAAAATTTGGGTCAAATGTAACTGCGAGTTTCTCCAAATATACTTAGAGTTATGGGGTGTTCTAACCATAAAATCTATTCTGTGAGTCTATTTTCAAATCATTAAACCGTATGTCAATACGATATCGTAGTAGAGAATACATACATTTTTGCGAGACTATGCAGGCTGCTAGGTGATAAGTAGGTGTGTCACCTACTTGCTTAAATGAGAGCCCAAAAATGTGCCATTTCGGGTCGTCCAAAGAGGCCGTTTAAAGGCCTATTCTTTTCATATATTATACTGAAAATAGGGCATAATAACCAGACATAAGCTCTTCAAAAATCCTCCCAAAGCTTTCCCACAAACCCTAATTGAGTTTCTCTCCCTTTCAAGTTCTAATTGAAGGTAAAAACCTAAAGTTTGAAGTACCAAGATAGGAACTGATTTATCCAACAAATAAGGTAAGTTTACTCCTCTCTTTCATCCATTTTTTCTGTTGTAAAATCATGGTAAATCGTTCTATACGTGTAAGAACTCGCGGGACGGTGATTGGAAGTCGTGAGTTCGAGTTATTCACTTGTAGCAGACCGTTTGTGGAATGTTTTTTGTTGTTGTTGGGATGCATGTTTTACTACTGGTTTGTGGAGTATTCGAGGAGCAAGGGTGTGGATAAACACCACATAAATGAAGGGTGGTGGGTTGGTCGTTCATCATAACATTTTTGGGTCGTTTGACACTACTACGTCGGTCATTTTGTGTATGAAGAGACTGGGGTGTGTTGGGCTATTTTGTAGTATTTTATGGTGTATATAACGCTGGAAAATTATGTATATATGTTTTTGTTGTTGTGTTCTTATGTTGTTGGTGTTATCTTTAATTTGTAGGAAGTAAGGATTATAGGGGAGATGTTGCCCGTTTTAATACAAAATAAGTGTGTCGTCCATTGTAGGAAAGTTGCACCTTTCATAACTTAATGATAGTATTGTTATCGTTGTTGTAGATTAAGGTGTAAAAAGGGGAGTTCAACTTGGTGATTGGTACTATTGTGATAATGTATTTTAAGGCTAAACCTTTCTTCCATTTTGGCATGATATAGTAACTACATGTGTTTCATAACGAGACATAAAGAGGAGTTCATATTCCTAAATTTATGTACATTTCCATAGTCTCATAAGCTACAGTATTCTCCCTTATCAGGACGTCATATTCAATTTAGTTTTGTCTTCTGTCAACAAGGAGAGCAGAGAGTCTATATATATACAGTATTACAGTATTTTCACCACTATCAAGCTATAATCGATGGGCAAGCCCCTATTGGGCAACCTCTGACAAGATGGTGAGTTATATACCGAGCCTACTGTGGCCGAGCGCCTATGAGCGATCCCAGAATGGCCGAGATACAGAGCCTAGTATGGCCGACTTCCTATGAGCGAGCCTACTATGGTAGAGCAGTTACACATATCGAGCCTTATAAGGCCTGACATCTATTTTAATTACTATATTGAGAGAGTTGAATCAGTATCAACAGGTAAGCATATCTTCAGATTGACTTTGACACCCAATTACTTTCAGTTATTATATTATCAGTTCAGTTTCATCTTTCAGTTATTTTGTTACCTTACATACTCGATACATTATTTCGTACTGGCGTCTCCTTTGCTGGGGACGCTGCATTTCATGCCTGCAGGTCCTCATTGACAGTTGGACAGACCTTCCCAGCAGATAGAATCAAACATCAGCTTGATTGGTAAGCTCCACTTCCTCGGAATTATTATGTCTAGACATTGGAGTCCATTTTATATATACAGATGAGTAGGTCGAGGCCCTGTCCCGACCATGGTATAGTTCAGTTATCCCTAGTGGCTTATAGACGAGTCATGTATATTTTGTATAGCACTATATGTTCATGGCAGCTTCGTTGGCCTGCTGTCACGACCCAAATTCCCAACCCACGGGATCGTGACGGCGCCTAACACCATACTTTCTAGGAAAGCCAATGTTAGAAATTTACTACCCGCTTTCCTTTCAAAAATATACTTCACTATAACAAAGCAATTTAAAGTAATTATGAAAACTACTACTTCCCAAAATTATACCAGAATAATATTAGAAATAACAATAACGAGCCACAAAATAATACTTAACTACACAACTACCTAGAGTCTGGTGTCACAATCCACAAACTACTAAAGAGTACTACAAATAAATGGGCTGAAAGAAATATATCTCTATTTTAAATGAAATAAAACAGCAATCTAAATAAAGAAGGGAAGACTCCAAGATTCTGTGGATGCCAGCAGATCTACCTCGGGTCTCTGCGCGTATAGAATCAACAACTACTTTCACCTAACTTTAACTGGTACCTGGATCTGCACAAGAAGTGCAGAGTGTAATATCAGTACAACCGACCCCATGTACTGAGTAAGTGCCGCCTAACCTCGGCGAAGTAGTGACAAGGCTAGGACAGCACACCAGATAAAACCTGACATACTAGCAACAACAATAGCAATTAAAGAATTAACATTATATCCACACTATAACAAATGTGATATTTAGCTACGAAATTAATAGCTACGGAAAAAAATGTCACTAATTGTTCACTTTTCATGACAAAAATTATGTTTCGTATATGAATATATGAGCCACATACTTTTGGTGACGAAACACAAAATTTGTAGCAAAGTTTTGTCCACTAAAATTTTCCACCAAAAAATGAGTTGGTGTCATTTACTAGAAAATATTTAGTGACAAATATAACGTTATTGGTGACGAAATAATTTTGTCATTGATGTTGTACACTATTTTTGACAAAATAGTTTTTGTCTTAAAAAATACTTAAAGTTAGATGCAAAAAAGTTTCTTCACAAAAATAAATTATAAAAATAGCGACGACTAAATTTTTTAGCTAAATAATGTGAATTTTAACTATAAAATATTGTACTTATTTGCGACCATATAGTTTATGTCACTAATAATGTAAACAATTTATGATGAACTTTTATGTTGTCCCTATATAATACTCAATTTAGCCTCGATGAGGTTTTGTCTCAAATACTATAGTATCTAGCTACAACTAAAAGGTCGTCACAAATCACTTATTTTTTATGATAAATATAAGATTTTATATTTGGACCTAATAATTTGGGGATGATATTCAAATCTTATAGAAAACGTTTTCTAATAAGATTTCTCGCAAAGAAAAAGAAAAAAAAAAGATTAGACATTATTTACTGGAAAATAATTAGCTACAAAATTAAAATTGTCGATCATACATTATTTTATTATTGACCTTGTGTATGACTTGTGAAGAAAATAAAATCATTTGTCTCAAATTATTAAAATTACATTTAAGAAAAGGTTAGTAACCGAAAATTGGTTCTTAAAATAATGGTAATTAGAATTTGTATTTAAATTTTGTGCAATTTTAGCCATGAAATCTTGTACCTATTTGTGACTCTAATTTTTGTCATTATTTATCTAAACATTTTGGTGGAATGAACGCATTATTTCATAGAAATATAGAACTTAATGTCCAGATATTATATGTTTAAGTGAGTACAATTAGAATTCCTAACACTAAAATACGAAAAATATTTCAATATGCCACTGAATTTTGAGAAAAGGCTCAAACATATCATCTGTTAATAGTTGAGATTAAATACACCTATGATTGTGCATGATTCGGTAAATATCGAATTATTGTAGTGAAATAAAAAAATTTGGTATTTGGTTTAAGTTTTTTTTTTTTAATTAAATTGATATTAAGTATATTATTTGGTATTTAAAAAATTATTACCGAAATATGTAATAAGTTACACAATACACATATTATTAATCATACTAAGTTGCATAATATTTTTTTGAGGCTCGTTGTAATACCTATGTACTTCTTTAGGAAAATTGAGAAACAACAGAAGCGGTAGATTTTGATTCTTATTCTCTAGGATGTCAAGCAGCTTAACGTAATACTTTTACAATTTTGGGGTATTTCTTCTTTGTGTGTTGAATTGCATCTTTTGGATTAGTCCTTGTTATATTCTTTAAGTTCAGGAATAAGCTCTAAAGAAGTAATAAGACATTTTAAATGATTAAATTTATTACTTTATGTACATTTTTTTCTCTGGTTGATACTTATTGTTTTAGACAAAAACCTTATCAGTAATGCTTAGAACATTTTTATTTATATATTTGTGAGCACTTTAATTAAGAACATCACATCTCTTGCTCTATACGGTAGTTAATACTGAAGACCACTAAATCGAAGTTACGTACTGAATAAACCAAAATCGAAGGGAGAAAAGTCAAACCATACAGAATTTAATTAGGTACGGTATTGGTATAACATTTTGTGATGACCTGATAAGTCATCTTATGTTTTAGAACCTAATTTTACGCTAAAGAGCCTTAAATACCTCATTTTAGTCTTTCTCGATTTGCATCAACAGTCTGGGCGTTTTTCCAGAAATCTTTTTATGTTAAAAACTAAGAAAATATGAAAAATTTGCCTTAAAATCCATTTGAGTTGACTATGGTCAACGTTTTAAAAAAATGGATTCGGGTTCGTGTTTACGGTCCCGGTGGATCCGTATCGTGATTTCAAAGTTGGGCATATGCTCGGAATCGAATTCGGAAGTCCCTAGCTCGAGTTATCGCGCTTTGTAGAAATTTAAAAGTTAAAGGATTAATGATTTGGAAATGTTTGATAAAGGTTTAACTTTTTGGATATTTGGTCCGTATTTTATTTTAAAACCCGGTATAGGTCCAATACTATATTTATGACTTGCTTGTCAAATTTGGTGAGAAATAGAGTTGGTTTGACGTGATTCGGACGTCCGGTTGTGAAAATAGAAGATTTAAAGTTTTCTTGAAAATTTCATTTGATTTGTTGTTCAATTCGTAGTTTTAGGTGTTATTTTGGCGATTGGATCACGCGAGCAAGTTTGTATAATGCTTTTAGACTTGTGTGCATAGTTGGTTTAGAGCCTCGAGGGCACGGGTGAGTTTCGGATAGGCTACAAAGTGAAATTGGACTTAGAAATGTTGCTGGTGATTTCAATTCTGGTGCAGGCCTCTGATCTCGCATTTGTGAGATCAGGCATCGCATTTGCGACCTCTGATGGGTTCGCATTTGTGAGCTACTCACCGCATTTGCAAAGAGTAGCTAGGCCATATGATGTTCGCGTTTGCGAGATATACTTCGCATTTGCGAAGTGGGACAGGTGGGGGCAGTTCTTGCAAATGCGATCAAGGGGTCGCATTTGCAGAGGGTCGATTTTCTCATTTTCAAACCCCAGGTCGCAATGCGACATATGCAACTAATCAAATGGGACTTAGACGAGATTTTTGCTCATTCTTCAAATTTTCAAAACAAGAAACCTTAGAGGCGATTTTTCAAAGATCTTTTCTTCTCCAAATCATTGGTAAGTGATTCTAAACTAGTTTCTTTCAATCTCTCACTATATTTCCTAAGATTTAAACCAAAACTCTTATGTTTTCATGGTGGAAATTGGGGGTTTTGGTTAGAATTAGGAATTTTTGTAAATTGGGGATTTAAATCTCAAATTGAGGTCGGATTCCAAAAAAAATTACATAACTGGGATCGAGGGTGAATGCATAATCGGATTTTAGTCCGAAATTCGGGATCTCGCCAAGTGGTCCCGGGGGTTGACTTTTTCAATAATGATCTAAATTGAACCCATTGCAATCGTGGGTAGTTCCTAAGGCGTAATTTGAATTGTTTGGTTGGTAATTCAGAGGCTTGCTTGAGAGGCAAAGTTGTGATTGAGCTTTGAGTGGACGTTTTGGAACGAGGTAAGTGTCGTGTTTAACTTTGACTTGAGGTATTATGACTTGTTCGTTTATTTGCTACATGTTTAGATGTTGGGTACAACGTATACGTAAAGTGACGAATACTTATGCGTTGTTGTCGGGTTAAAGCATGCAGGTGGGGCTTGTTCTTTGTAATTTATTGCTTACTTTGATCTTGTTATCCATGCTTATACTAGTTACATACTAAATTGATCGTTCTTATCGTGTTTACGGGTTTTGTGGTAATTGAGTATTGATTCCGAAGTTGAGATTGGTATTGTGGAACCATTGTTGAAGTAAGGCCTGATATTATTGATTCTATCTTCCTGCTTTATACTTGTTCATTGTTATGTGGTAAGGGAGAGTGTTAAAGTACGAAGGGTGATGTCGTGCCATATTGTGAGCATTAAAGCACGAAGGGTGATGTCGTGCCATACTGTGAGTGTTAATGCATGAAGGGTGATGCAGTGCCATGTTATGAGAGTTATTGCATGAAGGCTGATGTCGTGCCATATCCGTTAATTCATATTGTGAGGTTGAACATAAGGAATTTGAAAAACAACAAGACAGCAATAAACATTAATCAACAATAATTCAAAGCAATAAGAATAAGAAAGTAACTCGCACGGCACCACCCTTCGTTCTTTTACTCTCATCCTCCTCATATCATAAATAAGCATACGCGGCATCACAACTCGCACGTCACCACCCTTCGTTCTTTTACTCTCATCCTCCCCATATCATAAATAAGCATACGCGGCATCACCCTTTGTGCTTTTACTCTCACAATGTATTTCATTCAGGATCGACATCACCCTTCGTGCTTTTACTCTCACGATGTATTTCATTCAGGCACGGCATCACCTTTCGTGCTACACTCTCATGATGTATTTCATTCAGGCACGACATTACCCTTCGTGCTTTACACTCTCACGATGTATTTCATTCTGGTATAGCATCACCTTTCCTGCTTTACACTCTTCCCCACAATAGAATATATTTGGATCATGCACGGCATCACCCTTCATGCTTTACACTCCTCCTTACCAATCACAGAATCATTAGCAACATACAAAGAGGGATTCCATAGGAAATAGATATTTCATCATAGTTTTTATTATCATTTATCATTTCAATCTCAATTCAATATTCACAACATTATCCATCATGGTGGAACCGGGTACCAAACTTCCAACATTTCAACAATAAAGATAATAACAAGTAATTAGGTTTTACAAGTACCAAAATAAAAAGAATTTACTTTCACTTGCATGTTATGACCTGACACCAACGTATAAGTACTCATCACTTCACCTATACATTAGATTTAGCAACAAAACAGGTAACAAGTAGTCACACAATACCTATTCCCTCAAGCTAAGGTTAGACACAACACTTACCTCGAATTCACAGACCACTCATTGCTCAAGCACTGCTTTTCCTTTAGAATTGGGCATCAACTCACTAGAATTTAATCACAATTGGGTTCAATATCATTAATTATGGCTAAAAGTATTAAATTTAATGAAAAACTATGGTTTTCCTATGTTTTCTTATCAAAATATGAAAATCGGCCCCGGGCTCGCTTGGTCTAAACACGAGGTTCGGACCAAAATCCATTTATCCATTCTCCCCAAGCCTGGATATATAATTGGTTTTGGAATCCGACCTTAATTCGAGGTCTAAATTCCAAAATTTTGAAATTTCTAGGTTCTACCCAAAAACCTTAATTTTTACCATGAAAACTCTAAATGTTTGGTCGAAATCTTGTTAAAAGTTGTTAAGGATTGAAAGGAATTAGTTAGAGATCACTTACCAATGAATTGGAGAAGTTTAGGTCTTTGGAAAATCGCCTATGGAGGTTTAGGGTTTGACAGAATTGAAAAAGAGGTGAAAATTCCGTCTTACATCTCACTTTATAGGTCGCATTTATCGCATTTGCGATCAGGGGTTCGCCATCGCGAATCCTTCGAATTATTGCAGACATTGCAAATGATGAAATTGTCGCATTTGTGACGTATGGGGACTTCGCAATTGTAGCCAGAATCTCGCATTAGCGAGATCTGGGGCTGGCCCAGGACTTCGCATTTGTGAAGACTGATCTAGAATTTGCGAGGTCAGAGGCCTGTCAACACCAGATATCAGCTGTGTAAGTTTTTTTCTAAGTCTAAACATTCCGTAGCCTATTCGAAACTCACCCTAGCCCTCGGGGCTCCAAACTAATCTTGCATGAAAATATAGAAACACCATACCAACTTACTCGTGCGATCAAATCATCAAAATAACATCAACAACTATGAAGTTAACCTCAAAACTCATAATTCTCTCAAGAACACTCAAAATTTCTAACTTTTCAACCGAACGTCCGAATCACGTCAAATCAACTTCAATTCTCATCAAATTTCACAGATAAGACTTAAATATCATAACAAACTTGTTCCGAGCTCCAGAACAAAATACGGGTCGGATACCAAAAATTTCACATTTTATTTCATTTCTTTATTTCCTGTAAAAACCAGCAAAATAACTTTTTTCAAAAATTATTTTCTATGGCTAGGGACCTCGGAATTCAATTCCGGCAATACACCCAAGTCTCCTATTTTACTACGGACCTCCCAGGATCGTCGAAATACATATTCGGGTGCATTTACTAAAAATGTTGACCAAAGTCAACTAAAACCAAAATTTTAACTCTAAAAATGACTATTTCTCATATTTTCAGATAAAAGCTTTCCGGATTCGTGCCTGGACTGAGCGCGCAAATCAAGGTAATTAAAATTAGTCTTTTTAAGGATACTGGGCCTGGAATGGTGTATTAATTCATAAGATAGCCCTTTGGATCATCACAATCTCCACCTCTAAAACAACCGTTCGTCCTCGAACGGACCTAGAAAATTACCTGAACTGGCGAACCAGTGGGGATATCTATTCTGCATGTCCGACTCGAAATCCCAAGTAGTTTCCTCAACAGGCTGACCTGCACCCGAGCTGAAAGGTAACTCATTTATATTTGGAAAAATTACAAGGATGAAAATGCCACCTGACTATTGGAAAAGGTTGATTAGTCATTTAGAAATCATCGATTGAGGCTCATTATGCCTATCAATTTGAAAGTGTGGAAGAAGCTCAAGAAGAATCCACTCCGAGGGGGAAAGTGAGCTTAACATCCGCCAACCGACTCCATGAGTATTTTGTGGTGCCAAGAAAAATGACAATTTAAAGTTAACCGGCGTAATTAAGAATATGGTTGAGATCGACTCTAGTACATGAAATAGAGGATGCCAAAAATCCTGGAAGAATTGCCATTCGAAGGTTTGACGTCACATTCCAAGCATTTTCAACATCGGATTTGTGTGGTGATATGAAAATTGAATTACACGCGTCAAGAGGGGATCTCGAGGAGGAAAAGCAAAAGTTATACCATTTACAAATTGGAAAGATAATAGGGAAAAAATGGCATCTCCCACATGAAGCCAAGAAGTATAGAATGGAGAAATTTTAATTTGGTTTGATCCTCAACCTATCACTCTTACCGTTCGTGGTCACGAGCTTGATTCCAAGTTAGGTGCCCAATACCTATCACCCAAGTGGCGAGACAAATGGTAAAGTTGATTTATGTCATGCCATGTCACTAAATGTGGATCTTGGTGGAAGCAAACCATTATTTCTCAAAATATTTAGTCGTTCTTGAAATTTTTCTTTCTTAGAATAGCTTAGTACATTGCTTTTAACTAATTTTCCAAGTTTTAGAATTTTTCAGTGGAGTTTGCATTTGCGAACTCAGGTTCGCATTTGCGAACTCAGGATTGCATTTGCAAAGACTAGCCATCACAAAACTGAAAAAAAGGGTCGCATTTGTGACCCTGAAGAAATTGGGGGAGTTTGCAATTGCAAAGTGGGTGTCGCAAATGCAACATATGAGGGCTTTAACTAGTCTGACGGTTCATTTTGCAGAAAAAGAAACACAAAAGTGTAAAATCATTTGGGATAAAAAGGAACGGACGACTGGTGTTCTCCCATCCTTCAAACCCTCAAATCTTCACTCCTAAGTGCAGAACATCCAGGTAAGAAAGTTAAATCTTTTCATCTTCTTCTTCTTATTCCTTCATTTATTTTCCAAAAACCTAGGGCTTAAAATAACTCCCTATTTTCTATGAAAAGAAAAATAAAATTGGGTGAAAAACACCAAATTCATTTTGCCATTTCTTGGTGAGGTTGGTTGGGAGTATGAGTACAATATTATGCTATAACTTGGGGAAATCTGAGTGCCCATGTTTTATTAGAAATATGAGTGGGTTGTTGTGCTTAAACATTGAAATTTCTTTGCATTTCGTGGTGGTATGTGATGTTTATTGCATGATTGAGGGTCTAAAGAGTGTTTGGGGTGTTTAGGAGTGATTCCATGAATGAAATTTCCAAGTTTAGGGACTGTTCTAGGGCTGGGGACAACGGGTTCGCATTTGCGAAGGGGGCATTGCAAATGCGAACAAATGAAATTTTGGCCATTTTCGCAATTGCGAAGAAAAATGTCGCAAATACGACATCGGCGAAGAAAAATGTCGCAAATGCGACATCAGAGAGCGATCACCTGCAGATTTTGAAATTTTGAAATTTTTTCTCTAAGTATGGTTTCAACTGTCCAATCATTCCTTTGGCATCTAAGCTTCATTTTGCAACATATTTCATAGCCATACCCTATTTTCATCCCAATGTTTTGTTTGCAGGTACATTTACTGAAATGAGTTCTAACTCTGTTGAATCCTTGAAAGATAGTCCTATGGAGCTTGAGGACAATTATGACTAGTACCGTTTCTTGTCACGTGAGTTCCATGAATGGTATTATGCCGAGCTAATCTCGAATAAGTTGTTCCCAGAAAGTGGGATAGTGCTGGATAAGGTCGAGGAACGCCTTCCTGAGTTCTACCAGAGATTCATAGGCATGGGCTGGATCTGTTTCGCCCCACAGCCTTGCAGGGCAAATGAGCAATGGGTGAGTGAGTTCTATGCAAACCTCCCGGCCTTAAATTTGAAAAAACCAAAGATGAGGATTCGAGGAAAAATGGTGCATTTTGGAGCAGAAGCTGTAAACAACATCTATCACCTCCCTGACCATGATATGGATCCATTCCATAAGAAAGATCATCTCCCAGGAGACTAGTTGGCCTCCCAATTATGCCTATGCGTGGATATTCCTTGGGCAGTGGATAAGAAAGGGATAACCCCCAAAGAGTTCACCACCGAAGCCAAGATATGGCTGGCCATCATATGCAGTCGCGTATCTCCGGTGTCGAATGTATGGAATATTCCTATTATGAGGGCCCTGATGGTGACATGTATCCTTGATGGTACCCCACTCAATGTTGGTGAGGTCTTTGTCAATGAACTGAAGGAGTATCAGCGTCTAAATGGTACATCATTGATGTTCCCCTCTCTTATCACTGAGTTGTGCCAGCTGGCTGGGGTCGAGGAGGATCCAGGGCACAACTGGGTAGAGCCGGGAAAACCAATCAACCCTTTGAAGAAGAGATAAGAGGGTGGATATGTCAAGGGAAAGAAGAGAAAATCGGAATTGCCTCCTCAAACCGAGCAGGTTAGCCAGTTTTCTTCTTATACAGGAAGACCATTTGCTGTCCTTTCCGAGGAAATGTGACAGGTTCGTGAGCTATTATCTCGTCTTCCTCGGGGACGTGGGGAAACATCTAAGGGACCCTTTACATATGTTTCAATGAACGACTTTAAGAAGTTACTTGATGATCAGAAGAAACAGGGGGAGCACCTGAAGCAGCTGGAGAAGGCATATACTGATTTTGCCACGACACACGGTGGTTTGAGCTCCTCTCATGCCAAACTAGCAATTGCGCACTATCGAATGAAGAAAATGGAGAAGAAGAGAGATAAGTTCTTCACCCGCATTTGGAGGAGTGTGAAGGGGTTGTTCCAGGTTCTAAAGCCTCAGGAGCCTCTACCATCGGCCGAGCCAGAAGAGCACAATGATGTTCCAGTCCATTGGTCCGATGAAGAAGGAGAAAAGGATGTGACGGAGTCTGACAGGGAGGGGAGTACTTGATGCAGTATCCAGGGAGCATCGTTCATCATTTTACTCTATTTTGCTAATTTTCAAGTAGTGGTGGCTTCTTGAATAATTGTGAATGGGATGTTAATTTATTTATTTGCGAATTGGTATTTGTTTGGTGTTCTTATGACAATTTAGTTTATTTAGGTGAATTGGTTTTCTGTCCTTCGTTAGTTATGTGACATTACTTTGTCTTCATATGGATATTGTTATGTTATTTATGTATAGTATGTTTTTATTTTGGTGGTGATATCCTTATTAGTCGGTTAATCCTTTGGGAGCAATTTGTTTAGACTCTTCCCAATGATGGATAGCTTGGCGATTTTCTTTAGGGAATTAGTCTTATAGTGTAGGTATACTTTTGTTAATTTAGAAGGAATGAGTGGTTCGAGTTGAGGTTGTGCTTGTCGGCCAAATTTGTGGCTTGCTTAGTACCAATATGATTTAGAGCTCGGCATATGGATGCTTGATCTTTTTGAAAAAAAGAAATGCTCTTATATTCACAAAAATAGTTTTCTCGGGATACAAGTAACCTTTTGGGATTCACTGGTTTCAATTGAGTCTTGGATCTGTATTCCACTTGAGTTTTCATGGTTACGAAGCTCACCCATGAGTGGAGCATATTAGGAGGACTTTCTTATATACTCACAACTGGATCAAGCTAAGGGAATTGTCACTTTATAACAACTAGAAATTGTACTTGAAATGACACCATCTGATATAGCGACCTCAGTCCTACCATAGAAAATAGATATCAACAGGATGGGTCTCCACCTCTAGGAGTCTAACCTCCACCTTTGACATTCCGACCCATTACCCTATATGGTCATGTATGTTAAGTTGTAACTGCAGTGGGGCATGTAGCGTGAAATATGGCTCTCCCAAGTCTGGACAATTCTACCACCAACTGAAATAAAGTATCGACCTGCCCTGAGCAATGGGCTGAGTCCTACCCCGGCCTCGGCCTCTTGCATGGCCTCGGCCTCTGCCCCTAATAGGAGTTGTTGCTGCTGGGGGACCTAATTATTGGTCAGCTGAAGAAGAAGCACACGTTCTCTCTATTTACAAGACAATAGAAGAGTTCTATGAGCATTTGAGATCACAAGAACCGCACGCTACAGTAGAAATAACAATGAGTTTGTTCCTAACTTCATAGCCTCTGAGAGATAAGTACAGACGTCTCCGCACCGATCCCTCAGACTCTATCAAGAATGTTCGTGAATTGTGAGTCCTAGGCAAACTAGTGCTCTGATACCAACTTGTCATGGCCCAAATTCCCAACCCACGGGATCGTGATGACGCCTAACACCATACTTTCTAGGCAAGCCAATGTTAGAAATTTACTACCTGCTTTCCTTTCAAAAACTTACTTCACCATAACAAAACAATTTAAAGTAATTACGCAAACTACTAGTGCCCAAAAAAAATACCAGAATAATATTCAAAATAGAGATAACGATCCACGAACTAATACTTAACTACACAACTACCCAAAGTCTGGAGTCACAATCCACGAACTACTAAAGAGTACTACAAATAAATAGGCTGAAAGAAATATGTCTCTATTTTGAACGAAATAAAACAACAATCTAAATAAATAAGGGAAGACTCCAGGAGTCTACGGACGCCTGCAAATCTACCTCGGATCTCAGCGCGTATAGAATCAAAAACTACTTTCACCTAACTTTGGTCGGTACCTGGATCTGCACAAGAAGTGCATAGTGTAGTATCAGTACAACCGACCCCATGTACTGAGTAAGTGTCGAGTCTAACCTCGGCGAACTAGTGACGAGGCTAGGGCAGGATACCACATAAAACCTGGACATGTACAAACATACTAGCAGCAACAATAGCAAGAATTAACATTATATCCAATACTGGGAAGGGACCATGCTATGTGGAATTCAACATAAGGAATGAGAAAAACAACAAGACAACAATAAGCATTAATTAACAATAATTTAAAGCAATAAGAATAGGAAAGGAACTCGCATGGCACCACCCTTCGTGATTTTACTCTCATCCTCCCCATATCATAAATAAGCATATACGACATCACACTTCTTGCTTTTACTCTCACAATATATTTCATTCAGGAACGGCCTCACCCTTCGTTCTTTTACTCTCACAGTGTATTTCATTCGGGCACATCATCACCCTTTGTGCTTTACACTCTCACGATTATTTCATTCAGGCACAGCATTACCCTTCGTGCTTTACACTCTTCCTCACAATAGAATATATTTGGATTATGAACGGCATCACCCTTCGTGCTTTACACTCATCCTTACCAATAACTTAATCATTAATAACATACAAAGAGGGATTTCACAGGAAATCGATATTTCATCATAGTTTCTATTATCATTTATCATTTCAATCTCAATTAAATATTCACAACATTATCTATCATGGTGGAACCGGGTACCAAACTTCCAACATTTCAACAATAACGATAATCACAAGTAATAGGTTTTACAAGTACCAAAATAACAAGGATTTACTTTCACTCACATGTTATGACCTGACACCAACGTATAGGTACTCATCAGTTCACCAATACATTGGATTTAGCAAAAAACAGGTAACAACTTGTCACACAATACCTATTCCCTCGAGCTAAGGTTAGACACAATACTTACCTCGAATTCAAAGGCCACTCACTGCTCAAGCACTGCTTTTCCTTTAGAATTGGGCTTCAACTCACTCGAATCTAATCTTAATTGGTTCAATATCATTAATTATGGCTAAATGTATTAGCTTTAATGAAAAACTATGGTTTTCCTATGTTTTCTTATCAAACTATGAAAATCGACCTCGGGCTCTCTTGGTCTAAACTCGAGGTTCGGACAAAAATCCGTTTACTCATTCTCTCCCGAGCCCATGAAAACTCTAGATTTTTGGTTGAAATCTTGTTAAAAGTTATTAAGGATTGAAAGGAATTAGTTTGAGATCACTTACTAATTATTTGGAGAAGTTTGGGTCTATAAAAAATCGCCTATGGAGGTTTTAGGGTTTGAGAGAATTGAAAAAGGGATGAAAATCCCGTCTTAAATCTCACTTTATAGGCTGCAGTTATCGCATTTGCGATCAAGGGTTCGCAATTGTGAACCGTTCGAATTATTGAAGCTATCGCAAATGCGATGAAATTGTCGCATTTGCGACTTATGGGAACTTCGCATTTGCGGCCAGAATCTCGCATTTACGAGATCTGGGACTGGCCCAGGACTTCGCATTTGCGAAGTTTGATCTTGCATTTGCAATGTCAGAGGCCTGCCAACACCAGATATCAGCTGTGTAGTTTTTTTCTAAGTCTAAACACTCTGTAGCCTACTCGATACTCACCCAAGCCCTCGGGGCTCCAAGCCAATCATGCACGCAAATCTAAAAACATCATACGAACTTTCTCGTGCGATCAAATCATCAAAATAACTTCAACAACTATGAAGTTAACCTCAAAACTCATGATTCTCTCAAGAACACTCAAATTTTCTAACTTTTCAACCAGACGTCCGAATTACGTCAAATCAACTCTGATTCTCATTAAATTTCGCAGATAAGACTTAAATATCATAAAAAACTTATTTCATTTCTTTATTTCCTGTAATAACGAGGAAATTATTTTCTAAGGCTAGGGACCTCGGAATTCAATTCCGAGCATAAGCCCAAGTCCCAAATTTTACTGCGGACCTTCCTGGATAGTCGGAACACAGATACGGATCTGTTTACTAAAAATGCTGGCCAAAGTCAACTAAAACAAAAATTTTAACTCTAAAAATTATTGTTTCTCATATTTTCAATAAAAGCTTTCTGGATTCATGCCCGGAATACACGCGCAAATCGAAGTAATTAAAATTAATCTTTTTAAGGCTACTGGGCATGTAATGGTGTCTTAATTCCTAAGATGACCCTTTGGGTCATCACACCTGCACAATTATATATATCAGCTTTTGGGTATGTTTACCCCTCCTATGAGAGAGACGTTATTTTCAGATGATTCAGAAAATGGCTTTATTAGCCTAAGTTGAGGGTTATTCCAGAGTTCACAGTTGCAGAGTGATACGCTCGGGCTTTGGGGCGTGACACCAATTTTCCTTTATTCGGATTTCGGGTGTTGAGGGTGACTTCCTTAGAACTAAGTCCCCGACATTGAAATAGCGAAGATTGTCTATTCGATTCTAGTATCTATCGATTGGTTATTTTTCGGCGGCCTATCGGACGAGAGTGGCTTCACGCCTTTCATCCAATAATTCTAGACTCATATTCATGGCCTCGTCATTTGACTCCTTTGTTTCATATCAGAGCCCGATACTCGGCTCTCCGACCTCGATCGATAATAGAGCTTCGGCACCATAAACTAATGAGAACGGGGTAGCCCCGGTACTGTACTCCGATGTTGTGAGGTATGCCCAAAGAACTTCGGGTAGAATTTCCTCCCAGTTTCCTTTTGGCGTCGGTTAGTCTCTTCTTAAGATTTTGGATGATGCTTTTGTTGGTCGATTCGGCTTGCCCATTCCCGTTGGGATGATAAGGTGTTGATAGGATTCTTTTGATCATGTGATCCTCGAGAAATTTTGTCACTTTGCTGCCGATAAAATATTTTCCATTATCACATACAATCTCTGAGGGAATCCTGAATCTGCATATCATACGATCCCAAATGAAGTCAATGACTTCTTTCTCCCTAACCTTCTCGAAGGCCTGTGCTTCCACCCACATAAAAAATAATCAGTCATAAATAAAATAAATTGAGCTTTATATGGTGCCCGTGGAAGAGGGCCAATGATGCCCATTCCCCATTTCATGAATGGCCATAGGGACAAGATCAAATGGAATAGTTCCCACGAATGGTGAATCATTGGTGCATGTCATTGGCATTTGTCGCATTTTCGAACAAACTCTTTTGCATCTTTTTCCATATCGATCCTGTAGTATCAGGCTTCGATCACGAGGAGGGAGTCGCATTTGGCTTCGATCACCTCCACTACCAAGCCTTTGGCTAGTTTGAGACCTGTAATCATGGACTCATATTCGGCCGCGTTATTAGTGAATTTTACAGTTCTAATAGATTGTCTAACCATGTTACCTTTGGCTGGCTGTAGCATGATGTCGTGTCCCGGCCCCTTTGCGTTCGAAGAACCGTCCATAAAGAGGGTCTAGATTCTCGAGGACGTACCCGAGTTTACTATTTGTTCTCTTTTAACCTCCAGTACTAGGGCCGGCGTGAAGTCAGCTATGAAGTCTTCCAAGATTTGAGACTTAATTTCTGTTCGAGGTTGATATTCAATATCATACCCCACTGATTTATACAGCCCATTTGGCCAACTGTCCCGAAAGCTCGGGTTTATGCTAAACATTTCGAAGTGGATAAGATATTACAACACATATGGGGTGACATTGAATGTATGATTTTAGTTTGCTATAGGCGCTTATCAAAAGGAGAGAAAATTTTTCTAGGTGGGGATACCTAGTTTCGGCCTTACCTAAGGTCCGACTAACATAATCGATAGGGAATTGCGTACCTCATTCATCTAGAACCAGGACTCCACTTACCGCTATCTCTGATACTGCCAGATACAAGTAGAGTTGTTCGCCTGCCCTCGGCGTGTGAAGCAGCGGCGGGCTCGACAAGTACCGTTTAATCTCCTCCAAGGCCTGTTAGCATTCCGGAGTCCATGTGAAGCTATTCTTCTTCTTCAGCAACGAGAAGAATTGATGATTTTTAATATAGGAGCTAAATATGAATCGCCCCAGGGCGGCTATGCGCCCGGTTAGCCTTTGAACGACCTTTATGTTATCTACTATTGTGATGTCCTCGATAGCTTTGATCTTGTCGGGGTTGATTTCGATTCCTTGGTTGGATACCATGAAACCTAGAAATTTTCCTGACCCGCCCCGAATGCGCATTTTACTGGGTTCAGCTTCATGCTGTATTTCTTCTGTATCCTGAAAGTTTCCTACAAATGCTTCATATGGTCCTCTGCTCGCAGGGACTTAAGTAGCATATCATCAATATAAACTTTCATAGATTTCCCTATTTGTTCTTCAAACATCCGGTTTACTAAAAGCTGATAAGTGGCACCAGCATTTTCTAACCCAAATGGCCTTATATTATTATAGTAGGTACCATACTTAGTGATGAACGAGGTCATTTGCTGATCATCCAGGTTAATCTGTATTTGGTTGTACCCGGAATAGGCATCGAGAAAACTGAGGATCTTGTGGCTGGCCCTGGCATCGATCATACGATCGATATTCGGCAAAGGAAAATAATCCTTGGGGTATGCTTTATTTAGATCTTTGTAATCAACACACATTCTAAGTTTGATTCCCTTATTAGGGACTACTACTACGTTTGCTAACTATTCGGAATATTTTACTTCTTGGATGGACCCTATTTTTAGAAGTTTAGTTACCTCGTCTTTGATGAAAGCGTGTTTGACCTCGAATTTGGGTCTTTTTTTTTGCTTCACCTGATGGAACTTCGGGTCCAGGATTATTTTATGGGTTGTGATTTCCAGTGGGATCCCTTTCATATTGATATGGGACCAAGCAAAGCAATTCACGTTAGTTTTAAGGAATTGAATAAGTTTTCTCTTGAGCTCGGGAGTTAACCCTGTGCCCAAATATACCTTCCGTTCGGGCTGATGTTCGATCAGTACGACTTGTTCCAGCTGTTCGACTGTTGACTTGGTGGCGTCCGGATCATCAGGGACTATGAAGGATCAATTGACACCATAACCATCATCTTCGTCAGTCCCCTGCTTCTCTTGTTGGGTCGAGGCCAGCTTATGTGGTTGTTGTTTGTCCTCTTGTTTTCCATTCGAATTTGACACATTCGTCGATAGAGTGCTGATATCGGAATTACTTCGTCAACAACGAACATTTCCTTGGTGGCGGGTTGCTCCCCGTAGATTTTTTTGACTCCCTCTGGTTTCGGGAATGTTAGAACTTGGTAAAGGGTCGAGGGCACTGCCCTCATGTTATGGATACATGGCCTCCTAAACATCTCCTATACCTCGTATCTCCCTTGATCACATGGAACTTCGTCTCTTGAATGACCCCGGCCACAATCACTGGAAACGTTATCTCGCCTTTGGTGGTTTTGCATACCATGTTGAAGCCGTTTAGTACTCGGGACTCGGGCACAACCTGATCCTGTAGGCCGAGTTGTTCTACGACCCTAGATCGAATGATTTTGGCCGATCTACCTGGATCAATTAAAACACATTTAACTTGATTCTTATTCATAAGTACAGATATTACCATACGTCGTTATGGGGTTGCATGATCCTTTGTACGTCTTCGTTGTTGAAAGACAAGATTCCTTCTGGTACGTAATCCTGACTTCGCTTCATCCTTGTGATCGACACCTTGGTGCGTTTTAATATTGGTCAATGGGGAATATTGACCCTTCCAACAATCATGTGAATGGCGTGTTATGGTTCTTCTTTCTTGTTCTGTCTGTTGGAATCTCTGTTTTTGAAGTGATGCTTGGCTCAATCACTTATGAATTCCCGAAGATATCCGTCGTTGAACAACCGGGCTACTTCCTCCCTCACATGTCTCTAATCTATGGGTGCCATGATAATTGCACATCTGGTTGGGATTTCTATGGGTTCGATCGGTCTACAGAGGTTAAGGCCATCTATTATCCTTGATGTGTCTGATAGCCAATACGATGGCGGATGCATCAATGTTGAAGTCATATTCTGACAATCGCGGTGCTTGTTTGAGCCCGACATTCTTGTCGAGACCATTCTTGCTCATGAGCCCTCGAGAGCTCTGGCCTCAATCATTTCTCCTTTCACCTCGAACAGGGTTGCGCCCAGGTCCATTGCCTCTACGATCTCCATTATATGGTTGGTAATGATCCCTGTTTGACCGTGGTTCTCAATCGATATACCTTTTGACTCAGTTGACAGGCCTGATAGGATAAACGGACCCGGAATGAGTCCCAGCTGGTCTTCGTCGACTCTAATCTTCGATTATTACCGATTATGCACATCGGCCCATGTAACAGCTGGATATTCAATCAGGTTCTGCTTCAACTGATGTGAAGCCACTGAGCTTCATACATTTAGTCCTTAAGTGAAGGATTAAACGGCCCAACCATCAGTGACCGGTGGTAGATCCATTCATTCCATTTGGAACTGAGACACAAACTCTTTGTGCATCTCGTTATCTTTCTGTTTTACCTTGAAGAGCTCCGACTTCCTAGTCTCGACCATTATAGATCCGGTGTGTGCTTTAACGAAAAAATCTGCAAGCATGCCAAAAAGAATCAATGGATTTGGGTGGAAAATTATGGTACAATATCATCGCTCCCTTTGACATGGTCTCCCCGAATTTATTCAATAATACGGACTCGATCTCGTATTCCTCCGGGTCTCCCCTTAATCGCACATGTGTAAGAAGTGACATGCTCATTAGTGTCGATTGTTCCGTTATACTTGGGAATTTCTGGCATGTAGAACTTCTTCGGAATCGGATTAAGAGACGCACTCGAGGGGAAGGGATTTTGTACGAACTTCTTTGAATCCAAACCCTTCAACATCGGCGGTGCCCCCGGGATTTGATCAACCCTGGAATTATTGGTTTCCACCTTCTTGTCATTTGATTCAATCTTCTTTTCCTCCGATTCCACTCACTTGGTTAGTTCCTCGAGCATCTTCATGATTGCGGGATCAGCCCCTGATTCATTTCTATTGGATCTCTTTGACACCGATTCGGCCCTACGAACAACTTCCTGGGACGGCTCAGGCTCGATCCTGCTTGGTGCATGGTTCTCGTTTTGGAGTTTAGCTATTGCAGCTTGTTAAGCCTGCAACATCTCGATTATCACCTAAAGGTTGATTCCGCCTTCTTCACCGCCCTGTGTGTTCAGATCGGCCGACAGAACATCTCACTACTCTCGGGATCGACGGCTAAATTTTCATTAATGGCAACATAGGACCTGACATCGATTGGGTCTACGGCCGAAACTCCATCAAGGTCGGCTGGAGGTACTTCATTCCCTAGGGAAGTTATGTTGTCATTTTGGTCATGGTGACCGAGGCCATTGTCCATGTGTACGGGTGCTGCTTGAGAGATTGACATGTTGATTCTGGAATCAAAGATACTCACAAGAGCAAGTGTAAAATAGTGTGTCTTACAAAATTTAGTATCATGCAATCACTATTATCCTTAGCCCCACGGTAGGCACCAAATTGTTTACCCTAAAAATGAATAACAATTGAATTTATATGTGGTTTTAAGGATACGTGATTTTACCTGGCACAAACTGAGAAAATATGTATTTGATATTGAAAATGACTGTAAAAAGATATAATACAAACCAAACGAATCGTATAGCTTTGGCCCTCGAGTTAGGTCACCCTCGAACCAAGTGAAGATTCTACTGGAATAAGATCATAGTAACAAAATATTAAAAGCTAAAAGAAGGCAGTGTATTGCTTTATATTGTGTAAATGTAATGATATTTTACAAATGATCAGACCCCCTTTATATAGTAAAGGAGTCTTATTTTTGTGAAAACTCTAAATACAATAAGAAATCCCATGATTGGCTAATAAATCGGCCTCATCTTGATACGTGCCGAGATTTCCACCGTGATTCTTGCTCGATTACGGATATTTTGGCTTACCGTTATTTGACTAGGTAAACTTCCATCGGTCTTGCTCGATCTCTATTTTGCTTGGTTTCAATCTTGGCCGATCTCGACCTTGATTGGTCTCTGAATTACGAGCTCAACAATCTAACTCCACGCTATGACTCGATATAACACGAGGCCAAACATTGATCAATTATATTCTAGCCTTGATTAGTCATATGAAGGGCAAGCCCATTTTGACCGTATACAATAAGTATAAGAGAAAATCCACAAAACTAAGAGGTCACATAAATAGAGTAAGAATCTATAACATGAAAGGAAAGCGTTTGAAAAGAAAACTGTACATGATCGAGATGTTGAAAAAAATCAAATTAACAGAATGGGAGCCAAATCGTTAAAAGAAAAGGGAAATTCCGAAAATACTTGCCCACTTTGTGATTTTATTTATTTTTTTTTTTTTTTTTTGAACCTGGGCTGACTACTCAATGAAATTTGTACGTAAATCTTCTACCAAAATTCGTACTTTAAAGGAAGAAATATAATTTCTGATTTTGAGTGATTTTATTAAGAAGCTATTCTATGACATTTGGTAATAAAATAATAAAATAATTAAGGAAAGAACTAAATAGAAAAAGGAAGGAAAGTATCAACAACAACAACCCAATAGAATCTTACCAGTGGAGTTTGGAGAGGGTAGACTGTACGCAGACCTTACCACTATCCCAGAGGAAGTAGAGAAGTTGTTTTTGGGAGACCCTCGGCTCAAAGACAATAGATTTGTGATAATAAAATTTGAAAAATAATATCACCAACGTAAGAGACAACAAATAAATAAAAAAAATAGTAACACAAATATTATATGTTAAATAAGGTATATTATGGAAAGTAATACACTAAATAAGGTATTGGACTAAAGCAGGGTAAAATGGATGTTTGCTGCTGGCGAGGAAGGAAGATCAGAGAATTGGTTTGGGGTTAGTCTCGTTGAGATTTGGTTTAAAGGTTTGGCTTAGGATACTGTTAGATGAAGCGAACTTCATTTGGATAGAGAGCACATGTTGGGTTAGATAAATAGGAGAATATTTGGGCTACTATTGTAGCTAAAAAATCATAATAATGATAGTACTAAATTAATCATGTAACAATAATAATAACAATCGGAAAAAATTTACAAAATAGCCTCCTGACTACTTAAACTTGCACCCAATTTTCAACCCAGTAAATAAATTTATAATTTTCTCATTTGAACACTTTAACTTGACTGAATAAATATTAATAAATCACTTTGACCGTTGACTATACTTATGTGGCATTGACATAAGTAATGTGGACAAACTGCGTGCCAATCACGCAAAAAGGCGCGTGAGTACAATATTTGATTTTAAAAAAAATACTAAAATCAAAAGAAAAATTGAAAAATGAAAAAGAAAAGGGAAAGAGCACCCCAAGGGCGCCCGTCGCTGCTCGCCTCTCATCTCTTCTTCTTTTCACCAGTAAACTCTCCCCAGTTATCTCCCATCAGTCCACTCCATTTTTTATCCAATTTCTTTTCATTATCTTTCAAATATCATCTCGTTTTCGTATTCTTTCTCAAAAATAGTGAGTAGTTTGAGTAAAGAAATGCTATGACTTTTGAACTAAAGCGAGGACAGAGAGCAATTGGAAGTTTTCCGACCAGATTCGATCTGAAGGGGCGTGGTTTTATTTATCTCTTATTATTTAGGACTTTTTAGAAAAGAGATATGGTTATGTGGTTGGTCGTCGGCGAACTGGAGATGGAAACTATTGTGGTTTTTTGGTTGTCAAAAATTCTATTCCTAATTGAATTTAACAGAAATAAGAAGAGAAGTAGAATATTGATGAAAGAAGCTGGCTAATTTCTTGCATTTGGGGTTTGATTTCTTTTACTGGTTTTTTTTTTTTTTGGGGGGGGGGGGGGGGGGGGGGGTTGGGG
>ML426987.1:23559-47425 GCA_005239525.1 Nicotiana knightiana | reverse complement strand
GGGGGGGGGGGGAGGTGTTTGAGTGGAGAAGAAAGTAAAATACAAAACTGAAATTTTGGTTAATTAATTTTAAAAGTGGGACCTGCAAATAACACACGTCAAGCAATTAATGGTCTAGCATATGATGTATTTGACATGTCAACGCAATTGATTTACACGCTTGGTTGGATGTGTTTATTATTATTCATTCCGTCAAGTTAAGCTGTTCAAATGGGAAAATTATAAGCTTATTTACCGGATTAACAATTGGTTGCAAGTTTAAGTGGCCAAGAGGCAATTTTGCCAAACTAATTTCTAATGATAGTTTTAATACTTTAAATGAAAATTTTGAAGTAAAAAATAAATATTTGAATAAATGCACCTTCGTATAAATATACTTGAACGAGTTAAAAATAAATTTTCTTATGCTCCCAAAAATTGTTAATTAAATGAAATAAATATGTAGCCAAATTTGTAATAAAGGTAAAAAATAAACTTATAATAGTTTTAATAAGATAAAAATATATTATAAGTATCATTATGACCACTTAAAGAAGGATAACAACTCAGTGTGATAAATTTGAATATAGAGGGTAAAATTGGGTGTCAACAATCGTATATGCATGTTCCAGGGTTATATATGTTGGGGGTGATTATATGCTTTTATGCGCCTTGTTGAACATTGTGCTCTTCTCGACTTATGTTTCATTTGCTTCTATGAATATGTGGGTATCCCATGCAAGACATCGTGTTTAAGTTACGCTATCTTAATTGAACGCGATGGAGTATTCTCAGGATTGCTAATCTACTCGATTTAGTTGAAAACAAACTTTATATGATGAACAACTATCTATATCCATTATTCTTATGATATTTCAGTTCCCATATTTATGCTAATGATCATGTTTAAGTTTTGTTGAAATGTTTGAATATTTCTCTCCCTATTGGTGAATGTCACAACCCAAACTCCCACCAGAGCACTGACAAGGCCTAAGACTTCTTGCTAGGCAGGCAAATAATTTTACAATAACAATAACTTCGAATAATAAAACTTAATAATCTCGACAAAGGTAATATAATAAAATATATGAAAAAATCAACAATATCACAAATACAATCATCCCAATGATCTGGTGTCAACGAGTACATGAGCACTGTTGAATCTCAAAATACAAAGTCAATACTCAATATAAAACCACTTGAATGATAGAAAAGTGATAACAAAATAAACTAAAAGAGGACTTCAAGATCTGTGAACGACATAGCAGTTACCGCGTAGTCTCCACAAGCTGAAATCGGTGCAAACCTCTAGCAATCACCACGCTTAGAAGTACCTGGATCTGCATATAAAGTGTAGAGTGTAGTATAAATATAACCGACCCCATGTACTTAATAATTAACAAACCTAACCTCAAGCTGAAAGCAGTGACGAGTTTGGAAGAAAGAGAGTCCAACACCAATAATAAATAACAACTCACAACATAATAAAGACACTAAAAGTGAATAACTCAAAAGATATCAAGTTCATCTCATTCACAAATACGGAAAATTAGATATGCTTTCCAAGTATAACAGTCAAAGCCCAATATTTCACTAAAATTTTTAAAATGTGAGTTTATCAAGGAAACTATGATCTTCCAAACTTTCAACAACAGATAAGACTTTTCGTTACCAGCTAGCATGAGAAAAATACATCTTTATCTACATGTAAAATAAAAATGTCAAGTCAATAACATCATAGTGAAATTATCAAATATACTCACACTCATGGTGCCTGGCACAAATTCCCCACAGTCAACCACACTCAACACTGTACGGGTGCCTGGCACAAATGCCCCTCACCAAAGCACATATATATCATTGTGCCACTATAATATCCGACACAGGAAGGGCGGATCCTTGTTCAAGGCCTAATCAATAATCAATATAATTTTTGTAGCGTACAACTCGATTCGAATATCAATCTATTACAGCATGCAACAAGATCCAATATAAATCACAATACGGGTCTGTGGCACACATGAATCATCAACCGCTCAAGTCTCAATGGATCATATCTCATATAACTCAACCCAAATAGTACCACTTATAGAAGGCAATAACAACATGTGATATGACATACAAATAATGTTCTAAGACTGAGATATAACATGCACATGAAGATTCATGACTGAGAATGTGACTACAATTAAGGCAATCAACTCAAAACAGCAACAACAGCTTTATAATGTCTCAAACCAATAAGTACATATCTTAGACATGATTTCTAACATGAACCATAACTCAAATCATCACACAAGTTGAGAAGACATGGTTATAATGAGGCATGATAACAAATAAGTCTTATAGTAGTCTAAGGTCTACCTGGATCATGACTACCAGGGTGTACGCACGTCCATCACCTAGCACGTGAGTCACCCCAAAACATCTCAGGTATCACACTACACAAGGATAATTATACTCAAACTAAGTTAAGATGTGTTACTTACCTCAAAACGCGTGAATCAATACTCCAAAAAGCCCTTCCAACAAGAATCGACTTTCGAGTGACTCGAATCTAGTCAAAGCAACTCAATATAATCAATAAAAATCATAAGAAACTAGAACAAACAATAAATCTATGATCTTGAATCAATTATGCAAAGTCAACCCAAAACACCAATCCCGAGCCCACACTCTGGAACCCGACAAAACTCAACCTATTCCAATATGAGTCCAAATATATGTGTTTTACCCAAATCCAACCTCTAATTGACCCTCAAATCATCAATGTTCACTCTCTAAAAACTTAGTAAAAAATTCCCAAATTTCACTTTTAATTCACATAAAGTCGATGTTATAATACATGGGTAATTAATATCTAAAACCAAAATCAAGTAAATATTACTTACCCCTTCAATTATGGTGAAATCCTATAAAATAATCGCCTCTAGCCGAGCTCCAAAACTCCAAATAATGAAAATTACCAAAACCTTCAAAATATAAAGTCTGCCAAGCGATTCCGCATTTGTAGTCCCAATCATCACACCTGAGGTACCGTATCTACGAATGTTCAATCGCAAATGCAGAAGCCACTAATCAAAACTATGAATTGTACCTCAATCAAGCCTAATGAACTACTCGACTTCCAACTTCCAATGCTCATGCAGAACCATATCAAATCAATGCGGAAAGACCTCAAAATTTTCAAGCAAGTCCCGATTGACACAACAGACCTTTCCAACTACCGGAACCACAATCCGAACCTGATATCATCAAAGTCAACTCCTGGTCAAACCTATGAACCTTCCAAGCCGTTCAACTTTCACGAAAAAACTTCAAATCAACCTACAAACTTCCAAATCAAAATACAGACATACTTCTAAGTCCAAAATTACCATACGAACCTATTGGAACCATCAAAATACCACTCTAGGGTTATCTACACAAAATTCAAACAACGGTCAACTTTTAAAACTTGAGCACCCAACCTTGTGAGTAAGTCTCCTTATTCAATCAAAAACTTCCCCGAACTTGAACCAACCAACCCCGCAAGTCACATAAAATCAAATACACATATGTGAGGCATCAAGCAAGGGAAACAAGGCTCAAAAACACAAAACAAATTGCCGGGTTGTTGCATTATCCCCCTCTTAAACAAACGTTCATCCTTGAATGGGTCTAGAATCATACCTAGGTCTTAAAAAGGTAAGGATATCTGCTCCGCATCTCCCAATCATTCTCCCAAGTAGCCTCCTCGAATGGCTGACCTCTATAATGAACCTTCACCGATGTTATATTCTTTGATCTCAACTTTCGAACCTGCTAGTCCAAAACGGCCACAGGCTCCAAATCATAAGTCAAATCTTCGTCCAATTGCACCGTGCTAAAATATAATACATATGAAGCCTCATAATACTTTAGGAGCATGGAACCATGAAACACTGAGTGAACTCCCAATAAACTAGGTGGCAAGGAAAGTCTGTAGGCCACCTCTCCAATTCTATGAAGCACCTCAAAAAAACCAATATATCTGGGGCTCAACTTGCCATTCTTCCCAAATCTCATCACACCGTTCATGGGTGAAACTTTGGGTAAAATTTCTTACCCTTAATATTTTCAACATCAAGAGTCTTGTAGTCAGCATAACTCTTCTTCTTGGACTGCACTGTCTAAACTATTAGTCTCCAACTACTGTGTCATCTCAAATATGAGACCATAATCGAGTCCCTCAATAAATTTGCAGACTCTCTCTTTCTAATAGTGGACACCAAAGAAGGTCCATGATGAGATAACTCAGCAAACCTCATAGCATACTCAGACAAAAAAAATAATCTCCTGGCGCAGCTGCTCGAACTTGATGCACAACGCATCCCTGAGGGCATGTGGAAAGAACTCCCTCAAGAAGAGGTCACTGAACAAAGACAATGTGAGTGGTGGTGTGCCAACTGGACTACTCTCTTCATAAGCTTGCCACCACCTATACGCTGGTGCAGTCAGCTGGAAAGTAGTAAGGTCGACCCCGCTCAACTCCATTATGCCCATAGTATGCAGAAAACAATGACACATGTCTATGAAATCCTGTGCATCCTCATAAGCTGCTCCACTGAAAGTATGAGGATGATACTTCTTGACCCTCTCTAACCTCTTCTGCTCTTTCTCTGATGCCATTGACCTGACCTCGGGCTGAAGTGCAATCAAGGGCTACACTAGCATAACACTTGGAGCTTGATCAACATGAGCATGCTGCTCTAGGTATGGGTGAGGGGAGTCTAAGTTTCTCCCCCAGCTTGAGAAGCAAATGGTGTAGCTGGGATCGATCCCGCCTGAGCCAATGTACTAATCATGCTCCGAAAGTTCGCCAAAGTCTCCCGAAGTCCAGGGTTAGCAACAAGAACCCCATGTGTCTGCTCCCCAACCAGAGCTACTAGTGGCTTCTTTGCTACTTCTCTGGCAGGTTCTCTAGTTGTAGCACGTGACCCTCCTTGGCCTCAACCTCTTTCCTGGCCCCTATCAATACCAGCCCTGGGGGTAGCATAATCAGTAACTGCTGGTCATGTCCTCACCATCTATGAGGGAATAGAAAAACAAAGGCTCAAACTCTAAAATGAATAAATCCGCACAATTGGATGAAAGAAATGAAGTTTCCTAATATTTTTGTGGCCTCTCGAAGATAAATACATATGTGTCAATACCGAACTGCAAGACTATATTATACCTGCTTAGGACTCATAGAACCTATGAACCTAGAGTTATAATACCAACTCATCACGACCCAAAATCCCACTGCGAGGTTGTGATGGCACCTACTTCCTAGGGCTAGGTAAGCATATAACATGATGACGCCAATATGATTGTAAAAATAATAGACTTACTAAAAACTAAGAAATATTATACGATTACCAAACATGGGTACTATTAGCCATTGCCCAAAACCCGGTAATACTGAGTCATAAGTTCTATATCATAACAAGTCTCGAATAATACAATGATGTTTTGAATACATAGACCATAGAGATTAAATTAAAGATGCGGACTGCGAGGCATGCGAATGGGACCACAGGGATACCTTGTAGTCTCCAACCAGTGCTCGCGCGTCACCTAATGTGTCATGACCCAGGCTAATGGGCCGCGATGGGCACCCAGTGCCTTACTCAACCGAGTACTAACGTAACATATCTTTCTCATCGTACCATCATAGTTAAGTGGTCCAGAAAGGCCGTCAGGAGATAACCAGGATTAAACATAAGAGAATGCCGGACCTAGGATGACCCGACATGATATAGAAACTTCTACACATGACATACGGGCCTATAAGGCCGACATGATCATTTATATACTCAAAACATATGCCGACAAGGACATACACGTATACATGACATTTGTCTACAAGACTCTAAGAGTACATAAATATCATAATGGTCGGGACATGGCCCCACCATACCAATCAACATGTCCTAATCATATTGACCAAATAACCAACTCCGGAACAAATGGAGCGCACTAACACCTTCCGTTGAGCTGATAGCCTACTTGGAGGACTCTCAACCTGTCTATTGGGACCTGCGGGTATGAAACGCAGCGTCCCCAGGCAAAAGGTACGTCATTACAAATAATGTACTGTTATGTTAGGAATGAAAATCAGTAAATAAAAGACATGAGAGAAACATGGAATAAAAGACTCAACATGTAAGTGTGAATAGCTTTGTGAATAATTTCATATTTATATGTCATGCATATCCATATAAATGTCATACCATGCTTAGGTATATGCGTACAAAACATCATCAAGCCTCTAAGGGTATCCAATCATGTCATCTTGGCCACTATGGGCAAATCATCAACATATACCAATTGATCAAGTGGTGGTGCGTATATAATGTCTTAACCTTTTCCCATATCCCATATTCATTTAATATACGCGTATATAACGTCATCCGGTCATGGGTAAATGTACATGTATAAATGTATAAAATGCATAAGAAGTGTGTTAATAATATCTCTCGGTATGTCATAAAATTATTACACCTTTGATTAATATCCTAAAATAAACTTTATCAACTTACGTATTTTCTGAGACCCATGAATACATGATAGAATAATAGGACACATGGGGAATCAAAAACATAGGATCCTCTACTATTTGTATGAATAGAGTTATTTATGAATGTTGTGCATTTGTTCATTTCGTTTGTATCATATGGTTCGTGCCAAAAGAAAATAAGGGGTAGCCTTAACATACCTGAGTCAATTCTCTTGACTATCCCTCTAATACATATCAATTGCGACAAAACATGTAAAGGCGGATCGAAGTAGGGAAAAATACGTATGATATTCTTGAGAATGATTTCATACTCCCTTATAATCGCAATTCTCACGTTGCTAAGTATTCTTGTATGGATTTGTTAGCAAATCACGTTGCTATCACTTGTATGAGTTTGCTGAAGCATTTTACTTTGCTATGAAGATTGGATATGTCTCTCTTGCAATTTTCGAGTTGTATTTTACCTTAGTGGGTGTGGGCCGCACTGAGGTGATGAGTTAGCCACAAAAATCCTCCAAATGCCACCTATCCACTTAACCAAGAGTCATTGTTTGGGGTGGTTCATTGCTGCCATGTTGGGGGTTATTTTCACCAAAGATTTACCCTCTAATATTCTAATTAATTGGCTAATTTTCCACTAAAATCAAAAATTAATCCCTTACCAACATAATTAAGAATTTTCTCAAATTACTCAAAATACTACTTATTTTTAACAAACTTTATACACATTACTATCATGGTCATGTTGTACCTTGTATGTCACTAGTCCATAAATACGAGGTATTATAGCTTGGACCGTATTTTATCCCAAATTGTCAAACTTTGACAAACTCATTTTCTTCGATTCGCTTACCCTCTCACCTTCACTAATTTACTTATCACTTATTTGAAATATCGTAATAATTATAATCTCATACTAATTTTATTTTCGAGCTGATGTCGATTAACTTACGATGAAACTTTAACGTATGAAAATGCAGGATGTAACATCTCATTTTCGAGATTTCATCAATTTACTTATGGCGTACTTTCACGTACGAAAACATGGGGTGTAACATCATTCCCCCCTTTGATTGATGCACCTATATCTCTTACAAATACTTTAGTACTCTCCTTGCCATCTAGGCAACTGTTCTGTGATTAAATTTAAAGGCCGTGGCATTCCCCCCTTTAGGCCTCTTTCTCACACCACGACTTGCTGTCGGAATTCTTCTAATGTCATAACTGTTGCTACCTTATTTCATGCAACCTGTACAACTTTTTCCTTGCATGTGCGCCTATGCGGTTCTTCTCTCCAACTTTTCTCCAATCTATAGGCCGCACATTGTGAACATATGCATAACTATGACAAGTTTTCCCTTTGGGAACCTCTAGTTATACTGAAATTCTTTGCTCGGTACTTTGTTGAACTTATGAATATTGCTATACTTTATTTCATAAACCCAGTTATCCATCCGTATGACTTTACTGCATCTAAGTAGGTCATATTATCCCATAACTCTTACTTCGAATTACTGTTAATATTAAGTATGACAGACAAAAATCATCTTATACTTTGTAAATTTTATCCATTTGTTGTTGGTTCACCTCAATATTGATCTATAATTTACCACTGATAACTTGACCTTTTATGTAACACTGCCACTAGGGCTCATGTATCATCGGGGAACATTTAAAATGATTAGAGTGATCCACGTTGGCCGATACCATGCTTCATAATCGTATTTCATAGCGTCTCAATGAGATTCACCATACGTTGGTATTTTAATCCTGTACAATTCATAAAATCCCGTTTTTATTCTTCGAATCATTACCCAATCGAAGGCCCTAACGTTGTCCTTTATTTATCAGAATTACACCCTCATTCTACTACCAGGGCAGCATTCCATCTCTTCTACATGCTACTAGTCTTAGAATCCTTTGAGTTCATACAAGCTATACTGTGCTTTCTATAACTTAGAGAAACCATCAGCTATCTTGTTTTCATAGGCTTAATCCCGAGGACTTATCCATCCTCGTCACCTTCTCACTCGCCTTTTCATATCCTTACTCTTGCCTTCCTAAAACCTTGTCGCTCTACCATACTTTAGCTTGTGACCTACACATATCTATTTATACTACTCACAACCTCCCTTCAACTTGCTTGCACCATGTATTTCCTTATGTTATTCTGGAACATCAAGCGAGACATCACATCTTCTCTAAATCTTCTTTACTCTCTTAACTAGACCTCTCAGTACCTAGAAACCATGGGCTGGAAGATATGTCACTGATAATGCCTCTATCATTCCTGAATAATGAATCCCAATGCTTATAGCCTTCTATATGAAGTATGGACTATACAAAACTTTCCACATGTGAATATCTCGTACGTTATTCACCTTTACCTTACTTACCTTAAAATATCACATCACAACTTCTATCTATTTCATGACCTCTCTTCCACATAGGTATAATTCACATCCACAACTTGAAGCTCCATTATAATACTTGCACCTCTGGTGCATACACAATCCAGTGGGAGCTTCATACTGACTTCTTATGAGGCTGGTACTCTTCTAACTAGCTTTATCGTAGAGCCGTTATAGAATTTGGCTACTGTAGTATCTCTCTTGTACCTCTGATATTAAGAGTGATTATGTAATGTTGTCAATCACGATTTCTATAATTTTCTGGGTCCAATAATGAGACTCCTGATTTACTTAGTTGATGTAACTCCTTAGTTTCCTCTTCCTTATGATCAACCATTATTTAGGCTTAAGTTATCTTCGGATCTGCGGCTCATGGTATTAGTTTTTACTTTAACCTATCATGGATGCTATGGAATATCTGTGATACTATAATCTAACAACTCAATCATTTTTCTATGACCTAGACTCGATTCTTTCTTTTAATTTATACTAGAGTCTACTCCGACTGTATGATTGTCAATATATATGCTGCATGGATAATGCTCTAAAATCTTAGGTGCATTCATAATGTAATTATCTCTGGATCATTGATCGAATAATTCCTTTCGTTCCTTCTCAACTTTCTTTAAATGCAAGCAATTGCTTTTCCTCGTCATTCTGCAACTTGTTGCATGAATACTTGGCTTATCTTAATTGCTGCACATATTGGTATTACATACAACTCATATGATCTTGAATATCACCTTTTATATTTTTCTTCTTCCCGTTTATTAGCCGTGACAGGTGCCACTTTCTTATGTGGTGCATACAATGTTTTTGTGAGACTGTTGTTACAAGACCATTTCCTCTTTAGGTCATTGTGCTTAGGTTGAAGCCTTTTTCCTTATTTCCTCAACTAATCTTTCATTGTAGTACTTAGGGAAGACCCTATGACTCTTGTAAAGCTGTGAGCTTATTATATCATTTACCCGGCGGGATGTTTTATGTTCTTTCTCAGTTGTAAGTATCCTTACTTACTTACCTCCATGCCCTTGTGCTCGTAGGGTTGCCTCTGTACTTAAATTTTATCTGTTTCTCAGTGGCACTCTCTTTTTTTTTCGTAAAACTTATACAACACCTTTGACTACCCCAAATCCTATCTGAATATTTCTCAAGGATCACGATATCATATATGCGAGATTGAATTCCCCATGTTGGGGTTCACTACATTTATCTTGCATGATCTGTTTACTTATATGTAACCTCTTGTCTAGCCATAACTAGACTCTTCCTAAATCAACTACTAACTGCTCGTTGGTCCATTCTCATATCTATATTCCACGTAATCCCTCTTGGGTTATTCCCTTTGTCTTAACTTACGTCTAGCACTGAATTCCTTATTCATCAATAACATCTCGGGTAGGAACCCTTACTTCCTTTCCTTGACGTCGTGCTTGCATAATGTTCTGGAATCGTATCATATCTGTAAGATTTGAATAAGTGCATTCTTTTCACTTTCGCATTCTTACCGCATTCTTCCTTTATCATTCTATAGTTACTAGAACCACTTAATTCTGAGTTAATGCCACATCACTTTATATTCCCCCCTTTAAGGGATTACTAAGATTTAGAGCTACAGCGATCTACCTATAGATGTTTTACCTCTTCATCTTTGGCATCTATTCACATCATCGATGTCCCTTACAATTGTACGTGAAAGCACGCCATAAGTAAATTGATGAAAGCTTGAAGATGAGATGTTACATCCCGCATTTTTGTACGCTAAAGTTTCGTAGTAAGTTAATCAACGTAAGCTTGGGAATAAGATTATTTTGGGGTTATAAGTATTATACTATTTCAAACAAGTTATATGTAAATTTATGAAGCTGAGAGGGTAAGGGAATCGAAGAAAATGAGTTTCGTCGAAGTTTGACATTTTGGGATAAAATACGATCTGAGCTATAATACCCGGTATTTATGGACTAGTGCCATACAAAGTACCACATGACCATGATAGTAAGGTGTATAAAGTATGTTAAAAGTGAGTATTATTTTTAGTAATTTGAGATAATTCTTAATTATGTGGATAATTGGGTAATTATTTATTTTTAATGAGAGATTAACTAATTAATTAAGCATAATTTGGTAAGAAGAAGTTCTCCCAACGTGGCAGTATGTGTGAAGCTTAATCAAGCCTAAGGTGACTAAGGATGTTATGAAGCTTGGTGGAACCTTTAAAGGGACTCTTGGCTAAAGCCATAGAATATACAAATTCGCAAAGAGATGGGAAGGGAAATGTTCAACTTCAACAAAGCCATGAAAGAATTCTAAAATTCAAAAAATTCATGTGAGATTATGATAAATTTCACAAAAGAGAGACATATTTATCTTCATAGCAACATAACTAGCTTCAGCAAGAAATTCATACGAAACTTCTTTGTATAATAGCAGGGGGATTTTGCGATTCTAAGGGAGTACAGTCCAATCTTTCTCAAGAATATCATGTGGATTCTCCCCTACTTCGATCCGCCGTTACGTGTTTTGTCGAAATTGGCGTGTGTTAGAGGGATTGTCAAGAGAACCGGTGCAGGTATGTTAAGGCTATTACTTCTTTCTTTTTGAAATTATCCATACGATACAAATGAAACGAGCAAATGCACAACTTCCATAAATGACTCTATTCATAGAAATACTAGAGGTTCCTATGTACTTGATTCCCATATGTCTTTTTATTCTATCGTCTATTCATTGATTTTAAAATACGTAAGTTGATAAAATTTATTTCAGGATATTAATCAGAGGCATAATGGTCTTATGACGTTCAGAGAACTTTTGTTGACGTACTTCTCATGCATTGCATTCATTTACACATGTACATTATCCATGACAAGATGGTGTTCTATACGTGTATATATGTATATGGGATATGGGAAAATGTTACGGCATTATATACGCATAACCACCTGATCAGCTGGTATACGTTAATGATTTACCCAAAGTGGCCGAGATGATATGACGGGATACCCTCAGAGGCTTGATGATGTTATGAACGCATATACCTATGCATGACATGACATTAATATGCATATGCATCACATAATAAATATAAAATGATTTGCAGATCTATTCAGACTGACATGTCGAGTCTTTTACTCCATGTTTCTCTCATGTCCATTATTTACTGATTTTCATTCCCTACATACTCGGCACATTATTTTTCTGACATCCCTTTTTCTTGGGGAAGCTGCGTTTTATACCCACAGGTTCCGAAACACAGGTCGAGAGTCCTCCAAGTAGGCTATCAACTAAGTGGAAGATGTTGGTTCGCTCCATTTGCTCTAGAGTTGCTTATTTGGTCATTATGATTTGGAAGTGTATTGTTTAGTATGGCGAGGCCTTGTCCCGATATTTATGGTATTTATCTACTCTTAGAGGCTTGTAGATATATGTCATGTACGTAAAAGATTGTATGGCCTTGTCGGCCTATGTTCAGTGTACGAGTGATCATTTTTCTCTTATAGGCCCGTATGTCATATGTATAAATGGATATTAAATGTTTTATTCTAGGTATCCCATAGCAGTCTTTTCGTCCCATTTACCTATGATAGCATGATACGAAAAATATACGTTATGGTTTGTTTACCTTAAAAATGGTAATTACAATTATACATGATTATGTGGTTCTAAAAATACGTGATCTATTTTAATACCAGTTGTTTAGGCAGTAGATGCTAGGTGAGAAGTGAGAAAATGAAAAAAGAGCATAAGGCAACGAGATTATGCAAATCGAGCGGTGAAAAGACTTGTCTCGAGGTCGGTCAGAATGGGCCTCGAGGTCGAGCTTAAGAGCTTGACAAAGAGTTGTCGGGAATGATACAACAGTATTGAAGGCCTCATAAATGGTCTATTTGTGATTAATAACGTGTAATAAATGAAGAGCAACTAATGAACACAATAAATGAAAGGCAATAAATCAATGGAACAATTGTAGAGAATGTTTTAGTTAGAGAGCAGAGGATGCTCTTGTTCCTGTATTGTATATCATGTATCTTACAAAGTGAAAAGGTTCCCTTTATATATGAGGGGGAATCTCAACATATTACATGTGTAATTAATACAAAGAGAGATGGATGGTACATCCATTAATTCCATGGTACGGGCTTGTACTATTTTGCGTACTTGGTCAACATTAACCACGTGCCCTTTGGGAGTTTCCTGCCTTTGCACGTTGGTCTTCGATTTGCACTACCCCGAGGTCGAGGACCTTCTATATGCCCCTTCGATGCCAAAACTCGAACATTCGAGCCTTTTGAGCACCATAATGACCGTAAAATCGGGCTCTCTGATTTTAGCTGTATATAGTTAGTCCCCCCGTTTCTTAGAATGAAGTGATAAGAAACGGTCTTGACTTCTTTCCTCTTCGACATCCCTATTATGACGTCAGTCTCTTCATAGCATTAAATGATGTGACATAAAAAGGTGCACAGAGGTCGTCGTCAACACAATTCTCGAGAAGCGCATGAATCGTTACTGGTTCAACATTTCCGCTTCAATGCATGCCCAAAGCGCCTCTATAAATACTCCAATCACTTGCCTTTTCATAATTTTACATCTTCTTAAAATCTTCAAACTTTTACTAAGTGTTTTCCACTCTTACCTTCCATCTGTGTTTTCTTCTTTATCTTCTCTCTTCAAAACTCAATTATAACCATGGAAAAAACTACCAAAACGGTACCTCAAAAGGAGGGAGCCGCTTCTTCATCACGCCCGTCTAAGGGAAAGTCAAGAACTCCTCCTACCATCGAGCAATGCATCCCTGGCCCTTTCGACACCATCTCCGATTTCACGATTAAAAAACCCCTTCTACACCGGGCCGATGCGAGCCCATGTCTTGATATATAAGTGTAGTATCTGATACAGAGAGGGTAAAATCCAACTGCCATTGGGGGGAGGCAGCCCGAGTGGAAATCCCTATAGCTGACAAAAACATAGTCACGCATAAGGCTGCCTTTCTCACCGTATACACATACCCTTTTACCTTAGGCCCCGTAGATTCTTCCTCTCCATGACACAGTCCGTGTTGATGAGCTCGGAGGGCTTGCTACTGGAGTTTGTCGGGAAGAAGCCTCGATGGAGGCTGATATTGCTGGCGGATTTCAATCAGGCCCGTTGTTTTCTCCAGGGGAGATACGAGATGCCCAAGTCAGGAACGTTCCCGGTTTGGAGACCTTTCATGGAGAGGATGATGCATTTAGAGACTATTTTGAAGGGGTAGAGGAGGAGACCGATGTTGACGCCCCCGTTGCCCTCGAGGAGGCCGAGAAGCTTCAAAAGCAGGTGATATTCTCGAAATAATATGATGTTTTTCATCTTTCTACTCTTGCTTTCTAGTGTTCTTCCTATGTGTTGTAGGTCAAGAAGTTGTATGACCAAGCCTTCTCCAAGATGCAAGATGAGTTGACTCATCGTGGAGAGGAGCTCGAGAAGTTTATGTCGGAGTCGGTCGAGCTGGAGGCTCTATGTGCCCGAAAATAGGAGGAATTGATCAACCTCTGGGCAGGCTCGGAGAGAGGGCCGACTTCACCGAGCAGGTATTCTGGTATCCTCGATTTTATTTTTAATTGCAATGTTTGGTGTTGATCGACTTTTTTCGGTGCTTTTCATATTAGGTGGAAGGATGCCACGGTGGAGCGGCTCCAAGAGGATGTTGCGGCCAAGGATGCCGAAATCCTCGAGCTGGCTCGGCAAAATGATATCGCGGCTTCGGAAAGGGATGCGTTTCGGGGAAGCTATCCTTGATTCAAGACCTTCTTTGAGGTGCTCAGGAGGAGGTTGTTGCACTATGTACGGCCAAGTATGAGACCTATGAGTTTGTATCCTCATACAAGAGAGATGTTACTGCTGCGAATGACCGGGCCAGGGAGATATCCGAGAAGGCGCGCTAAAACTGGCTCAGGCAGTTTCTCATGCCTGCACACAAGCCAGGAGGCAAGCCCTTGAGGAAGTGAGCGCTAAGGGCGTCGATATTTCTGTCGAGATCGGAGAAGCCAAGAATCGGCAATGCCGACTACGTCGGATGAGGGCTCTGAAAGCGGCTCGGACAGCAGTGAAGCCAAAGAGTAGATTCTCCTATTTTTTGCTTTTTTCCTTTTCTGTATATGGGACCCTCGGGGGAATTTTTGTAGAAACACCCTTGTAAATGCATTTTTCGAAATAAAATATCTCGTTGTTACACATCTCCCAAACTTTGTCCTGCAATGTTTACGCAAAAGTTGACTTTCAAGCTTTGATTTTTAGCCCTTCGGAACCCCTACTTGCAATAGTAGATCCCCTCGAGATCGGACACCTTCTCAAGGTTAGGTCGGCATGGGAGCTTCGATCCTTCGAACACTTTGCGACAGTGTCATTTATGTGACATGACCGTGAAGTGACCGAGGCGGCCCCACCGGTACACTTCCCCAAACGTTATGACATCTTTGTCAGAATTAAACGGTTTTCAAAGTAGTTGAATAGCCACCGATTGCTCTATATATATTCTTGCTTCCTCTTCATTCTAAGTCTTGCAACTTTGCAAAACTAGCTTTCCTTTCAATTTTCTCTTCCTTTTCTCATCTTGCGAAACTATTTTCATCTCTTCCTTTTTACCTTTGCTCGAGTAGATATGGCTGTCGTGACCGAATCTGTTCACCAAGAAGAGGAAAACCTTACCTCTACATCTTGCCCGGTGGGTGGTATACCGCCGATGTACGGCGAGTTAACCTCGAGCTGCTTTTCCTTGAAGAATGACTTTGCACTAGAGAAACCCTTCGATGCCCCGGGCCATCGAGAGAATGCGTCGAGGTTCATCCGATCAATAGAACAAAACCACCTCGAGGCCGTAAGGGGAGACTCCGGCTAGGGAGAAAATGTGATGTTACAGATACCTTCTCGAGAAGAGAACATCATGACCTATGCATAAGGATTATTCACCGTGTATATGTACCCATTCACATTGGGCCCCCTCGATCGCCTTGTGCTCGAGTTCTGTAAGAGGTACCGAGTCACCCTGGCTCAGATTCATCCCTCCTTTTGGGGGATAGTGCTGATGATGAGGTACTTTACCGAAAAGGCTGAGCTCGAGTTTACCCTTATCCACCTTATTAAACTATATCAGCCTCAGCATTGTCGGGTCCTATTGCGTTACAACACCGATCCACAAGGCCCTTTATTGCCAACAACGACGAGGACCAGAATGGAGGATAGATTAGTCGTTTTGTTCGAGTGAGGACCATCGATATTTTTCCTGCAGAGTTCCTGCCGTTTCCCGAGATATGGAACTTCAAACGTAAGTTATGTCGTACCTTAGTGCCTTTTGCTTTGGTTGATTTATAAGAATGTTTCTTTCTTTTTCTCAGCGGCTCCGTGGATGCCAGAAGAGATCCCCGATCTTGCGGACTAGACTTGTAGACTGGCAGCTTCGTCGACCTATGATGAACGCAAGTGGCGAGATCTTTCGAAGGGCAGATGGGAAGCAAATCACCACGGTATGAGCCATGCCATTACCCTTTCGAGGAATGTTTACTTTTATGTGTACTAACTCTGCTACCACAAGTGTTGGTGGATTCTCGAAGATGATACCGTGCCCCTTCGAGGAGAGGGACGGGTCGTCGGCTTCGAAGCCGAGGGAGTATAATAAGTGGAAAAGGTGAGTTTTGATCGGCCTTGTTTGCTTTTCAGCTATGAATCTTCGTTCTTTGAATTGAAGGTTTTTTTTTCTCTAGGTTTTTGACAAGCTCAAGTTCGAGCTGCTTCGTTGTGAGACCAGGTTGCAGGAAGATTTGGGCAAGGAAAAACCTCTCAAGCTTCTTTGCAATAAGAAGACGAAAGAGTTGATACATCTTCGGATGGAGATGCATCGGAGTCGAAACTTTGAAGGCAATCTCGTGCGACAGTTAACTTTTATCCTGAAGGAGTGCATGCTCCCTTTCCCATTTTGAAAACTAATGTTTCGGTTCTTCAGCCGCAGAGAAAAATGGAGACACTGGAACGCCTTTCGAGCGAGGTTGGGCAAATGGATTCTGAATGCCATGCATTGAAGGCGCAGAGTAGGCATTCATGTTGCGGCCCAAAGGAATGCCTTGGACAAGGCTTCTTCCCTCGAGGTATAACATTGCAATGCTTGAGAAATTAGTTTGATTCAGACGAGCAATATTGCCAATCTCGAGACTGATCTTTTGAATATGAAGATCGAGGTCGGGGATGCCTGTGCGTATCAATGTCATACCGTGCATAGGTATATACGTACATAACATCATCAAGCCTCTGAGGGCATCCCGTCATATCATCTCGGCCCCTGTGGGCAAAATCATCAATGTATACCAGCTGATTAGGTGGTGGTGCCTATATGATGACGTAACGTTTTCTCATATCCCATATACATATAATATACGCGTATATAACACCATTTGGTCATGGGTCAATGTACATATATAAATGAATGAAATGCATAAGAATTATGTTAGTAAGATTTCTCGGAATGTTATAAGACCAATATGCCTTCTAGATAAACTTTATCAACTACGTATTTTTCTGAGACCCATGAATAGAAGATATAAAAATAAGACTCATGGGAAATCAAGAGCATAGGCACCCATAGTGCTTCTATGAGTAGAGACATTTATGAAAGTTGTGTCTTTACTCGTTTTGTTTGTATCATATGGATCATGCCAAAAGGAAAGAAGGGATAAACTCAACATACCTGAGCCGATTCTATTGACAATCCCTCTAACACAGGGCAATCGTGACAAAACACGTGACGACAAGAACGAAGTAGGAAAAAATTCATATGATATTCTTGAGAAAGGTTATACCGGGCTTCCTTAGAATTGCAAAATCCCGTTGCTAATATGCTAAGAAGCCTCATATGAATTTGTTGAAGTAACTCACGTTGCCATTAAAATCCACATGATATCTCTCTTCAAATTTGAGAAGTCTTCTTTCCTTACATCGTAGATATATCAACATCTCTTTAAGTGATTTAGAGAGGTTTTTAAATCTTGGTGGGTGTGGGCCCCACTTATGTGGTGACTTAGCTACCAAACTCTCATAAGATGGGCCACCTTGTTATGTAATTTAAGAGTCACTAAATTGAGATAGTAGCACATACAGTCGCAGATGTCCTCACTGTCTGTGAGAGAATAGAATAATATAAGCTTATTTTTCGGAATCAACAAATTTGCATGACAAGAATACAAGAAAGTGAAGTTTTCTAGTGGTTCGGTAGACTCTCGAAGATAAATACAGAAATCTCCGCATCTATCCGCAAGATTTTACCAAACCTACTCATAACTCGTGAGACCTAAGTAACCTAAGACTCTGACACCAACTTATCACGACCTAAAATCCCAACCCGTCGTATGGCACCTAACATACTTACTAGGCAATCTGACAAACATATAACATCTAAAAAATTTAATGGCACATGCTTAGTAACTCAACAACGGAAAGATCTCATAAACATACGATAAATTATCTGAAACTCTACTACAACCACCTAAAGGTGGTAAACGGGCCAGGTTGACCAGTAACCGGACCGGCCCAGACCGGTTAAAACTGGAACCGGACCGACCCGGTTCATAGGGGGCCGGGTGGACTGGGTAGAGGGGTTAGAGGGGGTTTGTCCGTTTAATTTTTTTGAAACGGGTAACCAGACCGGTAGTGAACCTTAACCGTGTACCGGTTTAATCGGCCCGGCCTGGCCCGGCCCGGTACAACGGCTATTTATTTTTTTATTTACTTTTTTTTTAACATGTGGGGCCTACTGACCGTTGGCAACGGTCACCCATGATAGCATGCCGTTGACCAACGTTAAATTTGCACAAATAGCCCCTTTTTTCTTTAAATTTTAACCTATTTTTATTTTACAAAATTAACATTTTTTGAGGTGAATTAACAAAATTAAGCATTTTTTGATGAAATATGGAAAAGTTAAAGTGTGGGGTGGTAGGTTAGTTTTTGAGGTGAATAATTGAAATAAGGAGAAAGGTGCATTGTTTGGAAATGTAAGAGTCACTTGAAAACGAAAAAAAAAGAAAAAGAAGAAAAGAAAGGAAAAATAAATAAATAAAGTATAAACAGTTGTATTGCTGTGAAAGAAAAATATTGTGGTGACTCTTAATGTAATTGTGCTTAAAGAAGTATGGGGTAATAACATTGTTGTGAAGGTGGAGTTTGGCTTAAAATGATTTTGAGGTTGAACGTTAACGTTTATATATTAAAGTGCTTAGGGAGGTGTAGTCACTCTTATATCCAAATGTATCCTACCCGTCCCGCAGCCTACATTACAACCTAATAAAGTCCTACTTGATCCTAGACTGAATTAGCTCGATTAGTAGAGTATTACACTACGGGCAAGCCTATGGTGCATCTGTTGTGGCATATGCATATTTTTTTTAGAGCGAGTAAATTCTTTCTATCTTGAGTTCCTCAGTGTTCTTAAATATTATTTTGTGAGGAAATAGCTCTTTGCTTGGTTGAGGGCACATGATTCATGAAGGAAAGGTAATGTTTTTGACCTCTATGTTAGAGTAGTTAGTGAATTTGTGAATAAAGCATGGTATTTCTGAGTCTATTATTGAGGCGAGGATGTCACACCTTTGTGCTTGAACTGCTTTAAATATTCTTGGTATAACGTGTTAAGATATTTTCATAATAGGTTGTGCACATGAGTGTAGTGTGATTGCTCGAGGACGAGCAAATGTTTAAGTGTGGGGTATTGATGCGAGGCTCGAATTCATGGTATAACATGTTATATGCCCTACATTTTATGCCCGTTATTGATAAAAATACACTTTTTATGTGCATAATAGAGTCTATTTCATGTGTAGGTGAATTGAAGATGGAAACCGAGCTAAATGGATGCAAATACATCGAAAATACGCTCAAGAGGCGAGGAGGAGTGCACCGGGCTATAGCCGGGCGCCAGAGCCTAAACGCCCGACCCTGCCTGGCGTTAGCCAGACGTTAGAGATGAAACGCCAGCCTTAGCCTGACGTTAGCCAGGCGCCAGGCCCCTGTTCCGGCTAAATTCGTGATTTTGAAGATTTTAAGTGTCTCCCGGTTGGAATAGAAGTCGCCTACACATTTAGGGTTTATACCAAACATATAAATAGACCCCAAAAACACAACTTGAGGAAGAATTCGGAGGATTCAAAGAGAGAAAACCATTGAAGTGACAAAACATTAATTTTTACATCTTTTATTCATTACTTTGTAGTTCAATTATGCAATTTATTTTTGGTTTGATTCTTATGAACATGTCTAGCTAACTTCTTTAATCTAGGGTTTTGGGTAGAACCCGTTGGGGATAAACTTATTATATTATGAATATACTTTTGATTGGTTGATTAATCTCTATTTGTTCAACTACGTTCTTGTTGTAATTATTAAAGGGCCCTCAATTAGTTGTTCCTATTTATTGTGTATCTACTTAAGAGGGAGTGCATATTTAGGTAGTTGTTTGAACAACATCACTCCCAGAGTATAGACGAAAGTNAAGTGAACTGTAATGCAATCTAGCTAGTGTAACTTGAGAGAGTGCATCTAGTAAATTATCATAATTACTTGAGAGAGATTTATGGTACATGGAGTGTTCATGATTGATAGAGACAACTAATCAAACTATAAGAAGTATCCGAGAAGTAATTTCACCAACGGGGAAAACCATAACCTTAGACCTTTATCGCCATTATTTACAACACATTGTTAGTAATTGCAAGTTATTATTATTGTCGGTAGAATTAGTAAAACATCACCAAGTATATTAAAAAGTTTTGAGAGAATTGATTGAGTAAAAGTTGCGTATTCTAAAAACTTGATTGATACGTAAATTCCCTGTGGGATCGACTCTGGGCATAATACCCCGGATTATATTTGCAACGCCCGTTTAGTATTTTATTAGACACAGTTGAGCGTGATCAATAGTCAGGAACCCTAATACGTAAACCTGGGGTAAAACAAAAAAATCATGGAATTTTCAAGAGAAAACAGTAAGCATAATAGAACATATCATCAGAAACAACTCAGAAGCCTCTGATTAGAACTAAGAAAAATTAGGGTTTTCAACAAAATAACTCGAATAGAGGAGAAGGCTTAAGAAAACGTTTTGAAGACCAAGGTCTCTTGAAGACTTTAGGGATAGAAACACCAGTCGTAAAGGAACCATATGAGGCAAGACGGTGGTGAGGATTCCATGGCTTCCGGTGGAGAGGTGGCTGGAGAAGACGAAAGGCCTCATCGAAGGCGGAGAGGAGACTGGAAGTCTCTAGAGAGTTAGAGAGATAGAGAGAGAGAGTAGAAAGATAGTCTATCGGGTTCGGAATGGAATTGAAGAAGTTGGAACAGGTCCGTAATGTCATTTTGAGTATGTGTGCAAATTTTCAGGTTAATCAGAGGTGTTTTGGTTGGTTTCGGCGTAGTTTGCGAAATTTGGAAGTTCCCAAGCTCATATGCTTGAATTTGACATAATTTTGGTATTTTCGTGTTGTTTTTGGTGTTTCGAAGGATCGAATATGTTTGAATGATGTTATGGCATTTGATGGTATGTTTGGTTGAGGTCCCTAGGGTCTCGGATGTGTTTCGGGTGGGTAACTGACCAACTCTTGGCTTGAAAACTGGGCAGATATTTGCTGGTGTGAGGTTATGGTTTCCTTATACGCGATCGCGGGAGGATGTTTGCGATCGCGTAGAGGAAGGGGCAGGCATTTTTCTTTATGCGATCGTGTGGTTAGGATTGCGACCACATAGTTTGGTCAGGAAAGGCAGTGCGATCGCGTGGGTATTTCTATGATCGCGTAGAGTATTTTGAGGCGCGTGTGTTGGGTGCAGAATTGTTCTATGTGATCGCGTGTATTGGTCTGCGATTGCGTTGGTTGGTTGGTCTGTGCATTGCTATCGCATGCCAAGGGTCGCGATCGCAGTGAAGAAAATTTAATGGCTGGGCAGAATGTTTTAAAAGGCCATTTGTGCGAGAATAGCTCATTTTTCCACCATTTTTGACGAGTTTGGAGCTCTTTTGAGAGGGTTGAAGAGGAAATTGAAGGGAATCACTTGGAGATAAGGTTTTGAACTTCATAAATATTTTATATGTCGATTTCTATGTAAGTAAACAATAGAATTTGCTGGAATTAAACCCAAATTGGGGAAGATGGGTGCATGGGAAATTGATTTTTCTTTTGAGGATTTGAGTTGCGATTATGGTCCGATTTTAGTGTTGTTGGTATGTATAGAATCGTGGGAGGACGAGGATTATAGTGATGCAAATTTTATCGGATTCTGAGACGTGGGCCTTGGCCTCGAGTTTGGCCGTATTTCGAGATTCTTGTATAATTTGATGATTTTCGATTGGGTTGTGTTCCTTGAGTATATATTAATGATGTTGAACTGGTTTTGGCTAGATTCAGAGCAATCGGGAGCGAATTTGAGGGGAAAGAGCATTCCGGACTAGTGTGGTGGCCTGGTAGAGGTAAGTAATGATTATAAATATTGTCCTGAGGGCATGGAACCCCGGGCTACATATTTTTCACTGATTTTAGAATAGCGCACATGTCGGATGACGAGTATGTGGCGCATACTAATTTTTGTATTGGACTAGGTCCTCTCTGTGGCAACTAATGAGTTGCTTATTTTACTCAAAACCTTATGTTAAACTATATTTTGAAGATCTGTTGAAATATTTGGGCTATAAACCGTGTTTGGGGCCTTGTGCCGATCTGTTTAGACCCCTTGGGGGCTTTTTACTGTTGTTTTACCTCAGTATTTGTTGATAATTTCACTCAGCCGCATTGTGCTTACTGTTTTCGAAACTCAGACTTATTTACACTACTTTGAGATTTAAAAAAATGATGTATTTGGATCGAGTACCCTGTTTTACTTAATCGCCCGAGGGGCTTTTTGAAAGAAATACAAAATTCTGAAATATAGTCAATTTTCTTTAAATTTTCGTTTTTACATTAAAAGTTTAACGTTTGCTAACGTGTTGCAGGTGCATGCCTATAAACTCATCAAGGACTGGTGAAGTAGTTGAAGCCTTATCAGACCCCGAGAAAGTTTTCAAGGCCCTAAACCGGACCAACAGGAAAAGAAAACATCAACCACAAATTGAACAAATTGAAATCGACATGGAAGATCCACAAAACCGGAACAGTAATGGGGATGATGTGGTAAACCCAGTCGCTCAAATAGGGGCAGAGGCTCCCTTATATGACTGGGCACAACCCACAGCTAAGAATTTGGCCACTGCGATACTGGTTCCTCAGATACAGGCCGAGTCCTTCCAGATAACAAATAATATGCTGCACTTATTGCAGAACAAGGGACTATTCTCAGGGTCATACATCGAAGACCCCCAACGGCATTTGAAAAACTTCCTGTCAATTTACAAAACACAGAGGAAGCCAAACGTCACTCAGGAGGCAATAAAACTGTTGTTGTTTCCATTCTCACTGACTGCCGCTGCCCAGACTTGGATAAACTCACTCCCCATCAATTCCATTACTACATGGGAGGAGTTAGTCAAACAGTTCGTGAACAAGTTTCAACCTCCCAACAAGACTGCTCAACAAATTGATGAAATCTTGAGCTTCAGACAGAAACTAGTTGAAACACTACAAGAGACATGGGAACGATTTAAGGGGATGCTGGTTATCTGTCCACATCATGGTATTCCAGAGCAAATGTTGGGGCAGCATTTTTATATGGGTTTGGCTGATACTGTTAAAGCAAATGTTGATGCTTCGGCTGGTGGAGCATTCTTGAGCAAAACGTGGAGAGAAAGTCAAATCTTACTTGATAAAATGGCACAGAATTCAGGATGGACAACAAGGAATGCACCCATTACTCCTGTAGTTCATTCAGTGCCATTCGATCCATCTAATACTATTGCAGGGAACGTGGCCACCTTGATAACACAAATGAGTATACTTAATAAGAAGGTGGA
>ML426987.1:0-20178 GCA_005239525.1 Nicotiana knightiana | reverse complement strand
CTCGATTAGTAGAGTATTACACTACGGGCAAGCTTATGGTGCATCTTTTGTGGCATATGAATATTATTTCTGAGAGCGAGTGAATTCTTTCTATCTTGAGTTCCTAAGTGTTCTTAAATTTTATTGTGTGAGGAACTAGTTATTTGATTTGGTGAAGGCACATGATTCATGAAGTAAAGGTAATGTTGTTGACCTCTATGTTCGAGTAGTTAGTGAATTGTGATTAAAGCATGGTATTTATGAGTCTATTATTGAGGCGAGGATGTCACACCTTTGTCCTTAAACTGTTTTAAAAATTCTTGGTATAACGTTTTAAGGGATGTGCTTAATAAGATGTGTACATGAGTTTAGTTTGACTGTTCGAGGACGAGCAAATGTTTAAGTGGTGAGTATTCCCGCCTGTCACGTGGGTGACCAAGGTTCGGTCCCCGGCAACGACGCCAAAATTTGATCACGCTCAACTATGTCTAATAAAAGACTAAAAGGGCGTTGCAAATATAATCTTGGGTAGTATGCCCAGAGTCGATCCCACAGGGAATTTACGTATCAATCAAGTCTTTAGAATACGCAACTCTTACTCAATCAATTCTTTCAAGACTTTTTAATATAAATTGGTGATGTTGTACTAATTCTACTGTCAATAATAATAACTAACAATTACTAACAACGTGTTGTAAACAATTATGATAAAGGTATAAGGCTATGGTTTCCCCCGTTGGTGAATTCCTTCTCCGATACTTCTTATAGTTTTGATTAGTTGTCTCTATCAATCATGAACACTCTATCTACCATAAATCTCTCTCAAGTAATTATGATAATTTACTAGACGCACTCTCTCAAGTTACGCTAGCTAGATTGCATTACAGTTCACTTTAGATTGCACCCGAGGTATCGTTATCTCTAANGGGAGTGATGTTGTTCAAACAACTACCTAAATATGCACTCTCTCTCAAGTAGATACATAATAAATAGGAACAGCTAATTGAGGGCCCTTCAATCAACTACAACAAGAACGTAGTTGAACAAATAGAGACTAATCAACCAATCAAAACTATATTAATATCACAATAAGTTTATCCCCCAACGAGTTCCACCAAAACCCTAGATTACGAAAATTAGCTACTCATATTCATAAGAATCAATTGTAAAATAACATGCATAATTGAACTACAAAATAATAAATAAAAGTTATAAAAATCAATGTTTGCTTTACTGAGTAGTAATCCACAATTTTTTCTTCACTTCAATGGCTTCTCACCTCTTCATGTTGTGTTTTTGGGTCTATTTATATGTTTGGGATAAACCCTAGCCGTGTAGGAGACTTCTATTCTAACCGGGAAACACTTAAAACCTTTAAAACTCGGAATTGTTCGGACCTCGGGACCCAGGCGTTTAGGCTCAAACACCCTCTTAAAGACAGGGCAGACCTGGTGTTAGGGGCAAAACGCCCCACTAACGCCAGGGTCAGCCTGGCTTTAGGGGCCAAATGCCCCACTAACGCCCGGGTTGTCCTGACTTTAAGGCCAAAACGCCCGGCTATAGCCCGGGTCACTCCTTTTCGACTCTTCAGTGTATTTTCGACGTTCATGTATCTATTTAGCTCGGTTTCCATCTCCAATGCACCTACGCATGAAATAGACTCCATTATGCACATAAAAATTGTACTTTTATCATTAACGCATATAATATGTAAGGCATATAACTTGTTAAACCATGAATTCTAGACATGCATCAGTGGTACTGCTGAGTGAGGCCGAGGGCCTAATGGTGAGGTGCTGAGTGATGGTGAGGTGCTGAGTGATAGTGAGGTGCTGAGTGATATTAGCGCTTGGGCGGAAGGAGCCCCTTCGGAGTCTGTACACATCCCTAGTGAGCGCACCGAGTGCCGAGTGATTGGGAGGCATGAGTGACTGTGAGGTGCTGAGTGACTGTAAGGAATGCCATAGGGGCTAATTATGATACATGTTTTGCCCGAGGGGCTACTTATGATTTTACTACTTTCACTCTGAGTTTATGAAAAATGTTTTGCCCGAGGGGCCTCTATATGATTCATTTAATTTTCATACTAAATCTTTAGATTTGATGTTGTTGAAAATATTCATTCTTCAAAGGATTTTTCTGAAGTTGGTTTTAAGGCATGATGATTTTATATATCTATGTTATACTGTTGGAAACAAAGGCTGTGCATCTTGTGATTTGACGACATTGATTTTATGTGTTTCTTGATGCTCAAACCTAATTTATTTTCATTACTACTGTGTTGGTGTAATTACATTACTCCCTGCACCTTGTGTGCAGATTTAGGTGTTAGGGCAGGGTGAGCTGTCTATCTGTTCCCTTGTGCTCCCTGCACCTTGTGCGCAGCCCTACTCCCTTTCCTGCTTATTATTATAGAATATATTTTCGTTAAGTTGTATATTTTATGTACATACTCATGACCAGTGACTTCGGGTTCTCGGAGGTTGTATTTAATGTTCAGTATAGATTTAATTATTTTATAAATGTTTAAAGGAACCTTTCGCCATGATAGGCGCCATCATGACTGGCCTGGATTTGGGATCGTGACAGTTTGGTATCAGAGCCCTAGGTTGGACTCACCGGTCATGAGCAGGTTTAGTAGAGTCTTGTAGATCGGTACGGAGACGTCTGTTCTTATCTTCGAGAGACTGCGGAACCCTTAGGAAAATCTCAAATTCTTAAAATTCTTGTCATGCGAATCCATTGTATTCAGCCAAGAGCATAACTCCTGAATTCCTTCCATATATTCGAGCGTGCACGAGAGTGCCTGGTATCAACTGTGCATCGAGGACTTGTGGCTTACATGGATGAGATGTGATTTTGGAATATTGGTAATGGGCCAGTATGGACGACTTGAGGCCGGATTCATTCTGTGGCTTGATTGCTGAGATTTTCGTTTTGTGGGCACATGTAATTGGGGACTAGTACGTCCGTTTATGTTATTATTGATGAGAATTGGTGACTAAGATGCATATGTGGTGGGTGTGATTTGATGGTTAGATTTGTTCGGACTGTGATTTGTGACAAAAAGGGGTAGCTGGAAATGTTGCAAGATTTAGGGAGTGTTCGATTTCTGTCTCGATTTGGTATATGGCCTTGAGTTGTGAGTATGTTGGAAGACCTCTCATATTGTGTAGTCGTGGAGTGAAGCGGATTTATCTGTTGGGTTATGAGTCCCTGGTGATGTCTTTGAGTTGATCATTTTCCCTAGTAACATTCATGTATTTGATTGACGGTGTACTCTAGCCGTATTAGCACTCCTTGTTACTGTATTAATTGATGGCGTCCTGGCATATTAGCGTAGCCGGGAGTAGCATACTCAGTATCTGAAGATGGCATTATAAGGATTCAGGGAGGAAAGGCTCTATGCCAATTCTCCGAGTGTGAATTTTTGCTCGGTTCAGTAGCATTCTTGGGACACGCGGTGTCTAGTGAGGGTATCTATGGGCTTAGACATGTGTGGGTAGAGCTTCCAAAAACTAGAGATTTTTGTGACCACCGCTCCAGTGTTAGTTCTTCCATCAGCTTCACGTTTTTACCGCGTATCGTGGTGCCTCGAGGGTAGGTGTTGGTTGTGTTCAGATGCAGGAAGGTGTAGTGATTGCATGATAGTTCTTGTCTTCAGAGGGGTATGGAGATATAGCATTTGAGGCTAAGAGGGAAGGGGTATCTCCTGCGGTTTGTCCTAGGGTGTGTGGTCCCTATGTAGTTCTGTAATAAGTCTTCTTCTACCAGTAAATGATATATGTGGTAGTTTGAGTTTAGATCGCTTGTGGAAGTTGGCGTGATTAATTCAATGGTATATGCGAGATTGGAAATTATTTTAGTGTTGGATGTTTTGGGTCATATAAGCTTATGGAGGATTTAGTTGTATCCTACCACAACATGGTGGCAGTGATAATGTGTGGGCATAGTCGTGTTTGTCTTGATCCTTGGCTTTGAGCCAAGCGAGGGAGTTCATTATTGATACATTGATTACATGATTATGTCTGGTATTGGTTTCAGTTCGAGGTATATCAGTAAATCAATTATGACCTGCAGGTATGGGATCTGGGAATGTCACGGGTAAGGGAAATTTCTTCGATATAAGTTGTAATGTACTCTGTTGGGTAATTGGGTTCTATTGAATGATTTAGTGGAAATTGTAAAAGGTGTAGTGTGTGCAGTGTATGAATTTGCTTGTGGCTTAAAGTAAGTGGATTACTTTCCTAGTATGTTAGTGTGCAAACGGGTCAGGTCGATTTTATCTCATTGGTCAGTGTGATTGAGATTTATGTTAGAAGATGTCAAGACTTGTGGTATTCTACATCATCATGGGTTCTACATATCGCTATAAGGAAGGTGAAGGTAATGGCTTTAGATTTGCAGGAACTCTCTTCAGGGTAAGTTTTTCTAATGTGGTGCATTTGGGGATGATTAAGGGAGTATTTAGTCGCTTATGGGCCTTAGATGATATGATTTTATGCTTGGGTCGCGTGTGGTGAGTCGGGGTTGAAAATTGTGGTATTACGGCAGGGAGAAGTATCAATTTGAAGGTAAGTCAAAAGGAACTTGGGTAAATAGGGCAACTTGGTAGTAGGACGGATCGGCATGGTAATGGATATGATTAGTTCTTTGGGTGTTCTTAAGGTGACGAGTTTTTTAGGTATTTCTTAGCAATGCTCTTGGATTTTAGTAGCCTGCGTAGTTGGTTGAGTTAGAAGAATTCAGTCCTGATGGGTTGGTGTTGCGAAAATGGGATTCCGGATAGTCCCTGATGGTTTGTACCGTGGTTAAGGGTGAATATTTTCTTATGGCGTGTAGTGAGTTTGTTTCTAAATGGGATCAAATGGAAATTCTTGGCTAGTTGGGTACATAGTTGATTATGGCTCGGAAGGGACCATGGAGTTCCCGTATTTTTCCTAGGTTGGCATGGCGTGTGCAGTATGTTGGGTAGAGTTGAGATTTGCATATGTGAGGTCACGGTTCGATTCTGGAAGGAAGGTCATAAATTCTTATGCAGGATGGGCAGTTTTAGATGACTAGGTAGATGATATCACTAATTGGTACGACGTGATGAGGGTATATATATTTCGGAAAGAGCAATGTGTTTGAGTTAAGGGTACTTCATTTGTTGCTTGGTGACTGGAAGAATTATAGGGGTATCCCCCGTGGAATGAGTGAGTATTTGGGATGTGTTATGTATTCGAGCGGTGGAGTTGTGATCAGATATGGTAATCCATACGTTTCATGGACTTCGAGACTGAGAGTTCTCATAAACAAGATATTTGTGGAAGTGAACTGTGAAGATGCGAGCTGAGCTAGTCGGATGTTAGTATGTACCATGATTCTGTCATTATGAACTTTTCGGTATGTTGTCTACCTGTTGTGGGTGATCAGAGCTAATTTAGGGTCACTGGTAGGCTAATATGGGTGCGTGTTCTACACCGGGTCGGAGTTGTTGGCTTCGAATTTCTATTATTGAGGAAGGTACCATTCGATCGTGATTGAGTTTATTCATGTTCTAGAGTGATCTATGAGTTACCCTTCGGTGTTGCGAGGAGTGGTGATTATTGGTTATATGCACTTATGGTGCGGTTCTAATTGAGCTTTATAGCTAGATTTGAGTAAGGTAAGTAATTGGGTGTTGGGGGATTGAGGCGTGTTGGTTATATACCTTCTATTTCGGGTGGCATGGTATCATCCGGTTTTCCCCGTGGTTATGGCTATGCACTTTGAGTACTTGATGTCGAATTTCGAATGGTTATTGATTTTTGGGCAAGGTGTCTTGAAATATTTCAAGTGGACCAGCGGTTGGATGAGATCGCGCAGTGTAGCGGAGTTATGTAAGGGTATGACCTTTGGTATCAGATTCATGTGTTTTTTATTTTTACGGTTTGTGCCAGGCTGTTAGTATGATATGGTGATGGTAATTGTTAATGGCAGGATAGTCCTCTCGTGTGGATCTTTTATATAATTTGATTACATTGGGAAGTTGCTGATAAGTGCACAAGTTGCACAGGTTTTGGCTTCAAATTGTATCGAAGTGTCATGTCTTCAGGGTGGTTGTGATGGATGAGAAGAGGTCATTGGACCTAGAATGAACGTTTTCAGAATTTTCTACAGTATAGTTGGAAGGACAAATATCGGGAGTCGGCTTAGAAATTTGCTATAATTCCTGTTTGGGAAAGGAGAGTTTCATGTCTGACTGATCGGACGAATGGTTGTTAGTTCTACGTGCTTCTTTCATCATCGACAGTATATGGAAGTGTTAGAGTGAGGCATTTCTTGATAACAGGTTATGTACCAGTATTGGGTTTTTCTGTGCAATTATTGTGGTTATGAGTTATTGCTATGAGTGTTGGAGTCACGCGGTGTATTATGTGATTTCATCTGGGGTACGTATATTGCTTGATTCAGCATGTTCAGACTTGTTCAATTTATAGTTATGGAAATTTTGACCTTGTATATCATTTCAGAAGTGGGAATTTGGTTCTAAGGTTTATGGACCAGGAATTGGATTTTGAAATTTCAATGGTATTCTGCTATTGGACCTATATGGGATAGGGTGATGTGGGTTCCCCCCGGGTATGTGCATGGTAAGCTACGTAACAGTTTGATGGGGTTGGAGAACAACTCTTGGCACGTTCGAGGACGAACATATGTTTAACTGGGGGAGGATGTAATGACCTGGCTGGTCGTTACGAGAGTTTAGCCCCGTTTCCCTCGTTTCTGCTTCATTTTATGTGGTTCATCTTCATGAATGTGTGTTGGGTCGGTTGGTTCGGGTTCAGAGTGGTCATGGTGAGCATTGAGACAATTAGTCTCTCAAGGTAGCCTAATAGTTGAGAAAGTCAACTGAGAGTTGACCTATTGGTGAACAACCTCGGAATGCGGATTTTATCGCACGGATAGCTTATTTAGGTTATTTGGGAATTAGGAGTGTGTTCGGAATGGGGTTTTGATGTCCTGTGTAGAATTAGGCTTGAATTGGCGGCGAAACTTAGTTTTTGGCGATTTCCGGTCGGCAGTGGAAAATAGGCTATCGGGGTTGGAATGGAATTTCGAAAGTTGGAACAGGTCCGTAATGTCATTTTGAGTATGTGTGCAAAATTTCAGGTCAATCGGAGGTGTTTTGGTTGGTTTCAGCGTAGTTGGCGAAATTTGGAAGTTTCAAAGCTCATAGGCTTGAATTTGATGTAATTTTTGTTATTTTCGTGTTGTTTTTGGTGTTTTGAAGGATCGACTAAGTTTGAATGATGTTATGGGATTTGATGGTATGTTTGTTTGAGGTCCCGAGGGCCTCGGGTGTGTTTCGGGTGGGTAACGGACCAACTCTTGGCTTGAAAACTGAGCAGATTTTTGCTGGTGTGAGGTTCTGGTCTCTTGTACGCGATCGCGGGAGGATGTTTGCGATCGCGTAGAGTAAAAAAGTGGGGCAGGCATTTTTCTTTATGTGATCGCGTGGTTAGGATTAACATCGCATAGTTTGGTCAGGAAAGGCAGTGCGATCGCGTGGGTATTTCTGCGATCGCGTAGACTATTTTGAGGCGCGTGTGTGGGGTGGAGAATTGTTCTATGCGATCGCATGTATTGGTCTGTGATCGCATTGCTTGGTTGGTCTGTGCATCGCGATCGCGTGCCAAAGGTCGCGATCACAGTGAAGAAAATTTAATGGCTGGGCAGAATGTTTTAAAAGGCCATTTGTGCGAGAATAGCTCATTTTTTCCACAATTTTTGACGAGTTGGAGCTCTTTTGAGAGGGTTGAAGAGGAAATTGAAGGGAATCACTTGGAGGTAAGGTTTTGAACTTCATAACTCGTTTATATGTCGATTTCTGAGTAATTAAACCATAGAATTGGCTGGAATTAAACCCAAATTGGGGAAGAAGGGTGCATGGGAAATTGATTTTTTTTTTAGGATTTGAGTGGGCGATTGTGGTCCGATTTTATTTTCTTGGTATGTATAGAATCGTGGGAGGACGAGTATTCTAATGATGCAAATGTTATCGAATTTCGAGACATGGGCCCGGGGCTCGGGTTTGGCTGAATTCCGAGATTCTTGTATAATTTGATGATTTTCGATTGGGTAGTGTTCCTTGCGTATATATTAATGATGTTGAACTGGTTTTGCCTAGATTCGGAGCATTCGGGAGCCAATTTGAGGGTCAAGAGCATTACGGACTAGTGTGGTGGCCCGGTAGAGGTAAATAATGGTTATAAATCTTGTCCTGAGGGTATGGAATCCCGGACTACATATTTCTCACTGATTTTAGAATGGCCCACATGTCGAATGACGAGTATGTGGCGCGTATTATTTTTTGGATTGGACTAGGTCCTCCCCGCGGAAACTAATGAGTTGCTTATTTTACTCAAAACCTTAGGTTAAACTATGTTCTAAATATTTGTTGAAATATTTAGGCTATAAGCCGTGTTTGGGGCCTTGTGCCGATCTGTTTAGACCCCTTGGGGGCTTTTTGCTGCTGTTTTACCTCACTATTTGTTGATAATTTCACTCAGCCTCATTGTGCTTACCGTTTTCGAAACTCAGCATGATTTACACTACTTGGAGATTTAAAAAATTGATGTTTTGGGTCGAGTACCCTGTTTTACTGATTCGCCCGAGGAGCTTTTTGAGTGGTACTGCTGAGCGAGGCCGATGTCACGCCCCAAAATCGAGGGACGTGACAGGCACTTTACCGGGTGACCCCAGTCAAGAGAACCTGATTTGCCTTTCCTATCCCACGCGTTACCCCCTGATTCCAATACACATTATTCAAATAAAATATCCATTTATAGCTTAAGCAGGAGCTTTCAACTTGAATTCACTTCTACTTTTTTATCATTACGAACACATGATTCCAAATACTTACAAAATACATACCACATTAACCCCGTGGACCACGATTCTAAACTGTAGCCTTACTACCCAAAATACATATATACATTCCCCCACATTGTGTCTACGGAGCCTCTACAAGTACAAAAGATTTATATACTACTTGCTGGCGAAAAGGCCCCGGCTATACCTTACACTACACCATAAGCTCAAATTAAGGTGACATGAGCCACACGTGGCCCCGGGAGGAAGAGGGGCTCACTAGAACAACTGACGAAAAGGAGAGGAGGCACTACTGACAGTGGGCTGAATTACCTGCTGTGGAACCACCTACATTTATATAAGAAAATGTAGCTCCCCCGGCAAAAGGGATGTTAGTACTGTGGAATAGTACTAGTATGTATGAACAAACTTTATCCCAAGTACAATCAAACAATACAAAAGTAAGAAACAGTAATAGAACCTATTAATCAATGCACGTGGAAAAGAACAACCAAATTATCAAGTTTCACAATCTCTCCTTTTCCCCTTTCAACATTACCATATTCAAAAGTTTCCCCGGTTTTTTTTCTCATTTTTATGGTGATAACGATCACATTCCGTCCTTATTACCTCAGCCACCCTTATTACCTCGGCCTCCCTTATTTCCTTGGCCACCCTTATTACCTCACATCGTATTATCCTTATTACTTCGTGTTGCGGCGCGCAACCCGATCCCACCTGACAATAATATTTCATAACAGCAACCACAAACAATTACATCACAAGAATTATCACTTCAAGGAATCAAGTTCATATCAACAATTTATTTATTTGGGCCCAAGCCACAATAGTTCTTACCAAGCAGTAATTCATGTACACGGTGTTACCACGCACGACTTTTAGCCATTATATACATTCCCACAGTTGGGCGCATCAACAATCTTTCATTCATTAACACATACTTTCATAGCGATACTCTCGAGCATTTACGAGCTTTTCACATAATGAGACAGGCACATCAATACACCTTTCACAACCTCATATATCACAAAAATATGACAATCAACTAGGACAAATGAAAGAGTAGAATTTTAAGTCTAAACACATTTGAACAGTCAATTCACATATTATCAACAAGGTACACATGTCGTATGTTCGGACCCAACAAGGGGATTCTACAAAGCTTAAAGTTATACATACATACATTGGGTCGAAATCCCTTTCTAACTTTTACTCTCAAATCACCGGACCGACTATCACCTTCAATCTAATTCACAATGCGGCACATTTAAACTTAGAGCTAGGAATCATTAACATGTCTTGAACTCATTGGAGATTTCTATCAAACCCTGGGTGTTCCTTTAGATTAAATAAACCCTTTTTAGTGAAAGGTTACTCCAACCTATTTTCCTTTACTAGATTATTATAAATCGGGTACATGCATACAAGATTCTTAACCCTATCTTTATGAACTATCCTACCCATGTTTTATTTTAACAAAAATATGGAAATTAGGTTTAATGAGGTAGAAGATTACCCCTTAGAGTGAAGTAATTTGTGTCCTACTTGATTAGTTCCAAGCTTCAGTGATGAAGGAATACCAATTTGATGAAGTTGGGACTTTCCCTCTCTAGAACCCACTCTTTCCTCTCTCTAATATATCAAAAAATGGTTAAAAATTGAAGGGGAGGGGTGTTTTAATGAACTGGGTTTGGGTTTTAAAAATAGGAAAAATAGGGGCCGACACAAGAATGCGGTCAGGAATGCAATCGGATTCCTGACATGCGGTCCGCAGAATCGACCGCATAATGGCCCTCAAGATGGGCCAAAATTCAAAACACACTGCCCAGGTATGCAACAATTGTGCGGTCCGCATACACGGTATGCGATCGCATAATGCGTCGCAAAACTTCCCTCCCTAAATCAAAGGCAACAATGCGATAGATATACGATCCGCAAAACTGAAATGCGATTGCACAATGGACCATATATTTGACCTCAAATGGGGCAGTGATCTGCCCGTGTATGCAACCATTATGAGATCCGCATACATATTATGCGATCACATAGTGCGACGCATAGCACCTACTTTCTGGAAAATGTTATTCTTTAAGTCTTGGGGTACTTTTTACTCAATTTAGGTTCGCTTCAAAAACTTCCACGATAAAAACAACTCGGGGACTCTATCAGGCATTATTTTAAAACGAAAATTTTTTACGGGTCTTTACAGCCGAGGGCCTCATGGTGAGGTGCTAAGTGATGGTGAGGTGCTGACTGATATTAGCGCTTAGGCTGAAGGAGCCCCTCCGGAGTATGTACACACCCCTAGTGAGCGCATCGAGTGCCGAGTGCCGAGTGACAAGTGATGGGAGGCATGAGTGACTGTGAGGTGCTGAGTGACTGTGAGGCATGCCCGAGGGGCTGATTATGATACATGTTTTACCCGAGGGGCTACTTATGATTTTACTACTTTCACTCTGAGTTTACGAAACATGTTTTGCCCGAGGGGACTCTATATGATTCATTTCATTTTCATACTAAATCTTTCGATTTGAAGTTGTGAAAAATATTCATTCTTCAAAGGATTTTTCTGAAGTTGGTTTTAAGGCATGATGATTTCATATATCTATGTTATACTGTTGGAAAGAAAGGCTATGCATCTTGTGATTTGATGACATTGATTTTATGTATTTCTTGCTGCTCATACCTGATTTATTTTCATTACTAATGAGTTGGTGTACTCACATTACTCCCTGCACCTTGTGTGCAGATTCAAGTGTTAGGGCAGGGTGAGCTGTCTATCTGTTCCAGAGATTCTCGGAGGTTTGCGAGGTAGTTGCATGCGTCCGCAGTCCTGCTCTCTCTCCTGCTTACTATTATAGAATTTATTTTCGTTAAGTTGTATATTTTATGTAGATGCTTATTACCAGTGACTTCGGGTTCTCGGGTGTTGTATTTAATGTTCAATATTGATTTAACTATTTTATAAATATTTAAAGGAACCTTTATGGGTAATCAATATAGTAAAGATGAAAAAGGAAGCTTATCATGATTCGAGTTTGGGTTTTGGCTGGCCTAGTTCCATGATAGGCGCCATGACAACTGGCTTGGATTTGGGGTCGTGACAGTTTTAGACCGGTATCCTTGAGTGGACAACTCAAGGGGGAAAGGCACGGAACCGTCGACTGCACTGCTGATCGACTAGTTTTACTGCAAATAAGCCTTTCCAAATTTAGTGGGTAATAATATAGGAAGAGCGCAACCACTCATCAAGCGTTGCTATAGTATTTTGTTTCGCACAAGTGGAGTGTGAATGTTGAGCATGATTATGCAACAATAAGTATTAAAACAAGTTGTCACGTATTTTCACGTTAAAGAGAGCGGTAAAAACAATAGTAATGATTTAAAGCAGTTACAAAAGAAAAAAAAGAGTCATGTCAGTTTCGTCTTTGAGGAAAGGTAAATGCCTGAAGTAAACAATTAATTTCATGTAAAGGGAAGAGGAAAGGGTGCAGGTATTTAATAAAAAATAAAAGCACAAATTCATGAAACAATTTGATTTGGTAAAAGCCTGGATATCCCCAGCGGAGTCGCCCTGTTGTCGGCCCCCCCTTTTCCCCGAGTGCTCCTTTCGGGGACCGGTTGAAAGGGGTTTATGACATTGGTTGAGACAACATATTCCTTTTGGGAAAGGGGTTTGCATATTTTGAAAATTCGCCACCTAACGATTTTAACGGTGCGTTAGGGAACCTAAAGGGTTCAATTACAACTACATTACTAACCGGAGATTGGGTAAGGGCTTGAAATTATCTTAAGGGGAAGGTGTTAGGCACCCCTCAGGATCCACAAGTGTGGTTCCCGACCAAACGGTTTCTGTGAATTTGTACGGCTTAGCAAACAAATAAATAAAGTCTCAAATAAGAGGGGATTTATGTCTTAAGCATGCAGATGTTTGGAAATATAAAAAAAGATTAAATTTTGAAAGGATTTCTATCTAAGAATATAAAAAGTATCCTAGGTTAATAATAATATGGATCACATCAATGCAATACCCGGTAATCACTCCTCGAAGCGGGGCTACACGTGGTATTAGCACACCAGTCATCATATCCATATTCTACCTTTCCCACCCTGTGAAAGCAACTAAATCGAGTGTTGGTCTTGACCTCTATTGCATGCTGTTACCCGTCCCTCCCTATCAGTCCCGGAGAAAATTAGGACTCCTATCCTAAAGGAGATGCTAGGCAGAATCTCAGGTTTTAAAGGTAAAATGCTAAGGCGGCATATAATGAACAAGTAGAACTGTAGATAAAGGGGGTAGCACATAAACATGAAAGGTCTCAAAGACCTCCACAAACAGTGCGCACATAAACAGCATGTCTCATACGCAATTAAGGTCCAGATTCAGATCCCACACATGGTGTTTAAGTGATAATAAAAAAGACAGATTTATTGCATAACTCAGAGAGGATGTCTTAATCAGACTTGCCTACTAGTTTTAAGCATGTTGACAGTTGAACACTAATCACAAAGGACATTTCTGGTTTTATTTTTTAAGTGATTAACTAAGGCTTGCCTTGGTGTAGGATAACATGCAACAATTATTAAGATTTGTTAATGACTCTAGGTTTTTTATAGCTAATAACATGCAATTCTAGGTGTTGAAGATGTGCAAGGACTAATTACCAATTGTTTAGAACGTGGGACTGTTTTAGATATCTTATTTTGACTAAGTGCAGTTAAATGAGTACGATCCTATAGCATGATGTCTAATTGAGCCTGATGCATAATAACCTAAACATGATTTCTAAATGCACATAGAATCATAACATTATTAACCGTTTCAGGAATAACAGGAGTACAACCTGTTAATGTTGCTTACCTAGAAACATGATCTCTAAGTGCGCAAGCATGGTCAGACATGATTGCAGTTTATTTATCCTAGGACAGAACTTCTAATGAAGTTTCAGAACATGTTTACATGGACAAAATCACGTAATAGCAATTTATTTTACTGTTATTATTTATCCTATAGGCAGAATTTCTAAGCGTAGATGAGATGTTGAATATGATACACATAAATCCTGAGTAGCATGATATCTAATGCATGGACACATGAACCTACACAGGATCTCTATTGCACAGATTGGGAATAAAAACCTAAGCATGGTTTCTACCCTTGTAATAGCTAGGCATGCATAGTTACCCCTCCCGTTTCACTATCCAGCCCCAGAATTATTTATAAATTATTACAGGTCAAGGATTATGAATTACACAAGCAGAATTGAAAAATAAGAAGTTATTCTATAGGGAGCCTTCAATTAGGCCCAAATCCTCTAAACCTCATTGCCATATGGTATTCATATCCTTTTCACCGTTCGGGTGTGTCAAAGTTCCCTAAGCACCACAAGGGCTCCCGGGCAACGCTCACATCCAGACTTAGTAACCAGGAGTTAAACATGTGCAGTGTGGAAATACCAGCCTCAGTGTGTCAGAGTTCAGATGGAACTCAAGGTCCCAAAGCAGTGCTCACACTGAGGGAGCAGAACTCAAAGGTCTAGGAATCAAGTGAAGTGCAGGAGATAGATTTGAAAAGGTTTTGACACAAAACAGTATTGCATTGATTTAGTAAATAAGAAGTTTTCTGAAAAGGTTTTGATCAGTGATGAAAAAACTTGAATATAATGTGAACATCTTTGGAAAAGCAGCGAACAACTCGCACAAGTTCAACACATTCAAGCATAGATTTCACTGAGGGACAATGGGGATTGGAGACACATAGAAGAAGATTAATATTAGAGAAGTATTAGAGTGTCACAGACTAGTATTGAGTCTGAAACAACACAGTTAGTCACCAAGAATTCATGCCAAGATCTAAACATAATTAGATTCGAGGGAGTACTGGGAGAGGGTAGCACATAATTACACATAGGTTTAAGAAACACATATTAAGTAACACACATGACAATTATAGTATCCTAGGGATTGCTTGCTGAGGCTATAAGGGAGGAGATACCCAGAACCAAACAAAATAACATGTGAAACTAGTTTCAAGTAGGACAACATAACCATAAGTAAAAGGAAACCAGAAGCAGGATGCATCATAATAACCAGAGAGATATGTTGTTTTGGAGACTTTAAATATAAACTGGAAACATACCAGTTGAAGACAACAAATACAAAATAAGAGGCAAGTAGAGTAGCTAGTCTTGGCTTCCAGCCGACTAGCAATATACAATCGAGAGAAGAATAGTAGATTGTGTGTGTGAGAGCAGGAGAATAGAACAAGGTCTATGTTCATGTTTTCTTTAATGAAAGAGTAGTGTGTGTATATAGTTTTTGTGAAAACCAGTAGTGAATAAGGCAGGAAATCAAAATAAATCAGTAATTAGGGACTGAGCATCAACCAGTACACAATCAGTATAGGCATCCCTTAATTGAAGGGATTGAGTTCAAACGGCATTATCAGACAACGAATAAGGAAAGGTACCATATGTAGCTTAGAGGAATATTCAAAATAGTGTGAAATTAGCATAAGTGTCCCTTAATTGAAGGGATTTAGTTCAAACGGTTAGCAGAAAATACAACAAATAAGGAAAGTTCCCATATGTGACATGCGTATGACATATAAGGAAACAATTTCAAAGCAGTACAAGCATACAAGAGAGGCTAGGTTCACAGACTCTAATTAAGGGAATGTGAATCAATTAACAACAAATAAATGATGTAACAAGGTAAAAAATGGACTACGGTCGCAAATCAATCTGTAAGGTCTCAAATCACAAGGAATCAGGGATTAAAAAAAAAATAGAAAAGATAGCACTGATTTATAACAATATTATGAGAATAAGCACAATAACATATAATAGAAACAAATAAGAACCTCAAGAAGAATGGTAAGGTAAAATCATGCAAAGATTAGAGATTCATATAGAACACAGTACGAATCGACAGAGCAAACATGATATAGGCAAAAGAAGTGAATAGTCAGGAACCCTAATAGGTAAACTTGGGGTAAAACCACAAAATCATGGATTTTTTCAGGAGAAAACAGTAAACATGATAGAACATATCATCAAAAACAACTCAGAACCCTATGATTAGAACTAAGAAAAATTAGGGTTTTCAACAGAATAACTCGAATAGAGGAGAAGGCTTAAGAAAATATTTTAAACATAGAGACTGATAGATTAATACAAAAAATCAGGACAAAAAGCATTTTTGAAAAGGGGTTTAAAAGCCCTAGTTTGAAGATAAAAAGCCATTTTGGGAAAATCGGAGAACCTTTAAGAAGTATAGCATAGTTACTCAGGATGCACCCAGATCTACCATAGATCTAAACAATCGGGAGAGTATTTAAACATTTAGGGTTTCAAAGAGAACTCAGAAAGATAAGAAAATCTCAAAACATTACTGGTTTAAACCCCAAAAGTCATAGATCATACTTGGACGGCTGGAGGTGGCTGAAGAATGGTGAGTAAAGACCTAGGTGGGTAGGAGAGTGAACCCAGGTCTCTTGAAGACCTTAGGGATAGCAACACCGGTCGTAAGAGAACCATAGGAGGAAAAAAGGTGGTCAAGATTCCATGGTTTCCGGTGGAGAGGTTGCTGGAGAAGACGAAGGGACTCACCGGAGGCGGAGAGGAGACGGGAAGTCTCTAGAGAGTTAGAGAGATAGAGAGAGAGAGAGTAGAGAGATAGAGGGACCGAGTGAATGAGGGGTCGGGGGGGTAGTCTCATAGGTTTAATTATGGTAGGGTTGTTGATTTAAACTGATCAACAACTTAGATTAATCGTGGGGCTGGGCAAGGTAGGAATTTGGTTTGAGCTAGTGTTAATTGGATTAGGAATAGGTTTGATTTAGGCTGCAATTTAATAAAAGAATGGCTATTTGTTAAATCCCAATGAAATTAGATAAATAATTAATAAAAATAGCTAATAATCATATAAAATGAAATTAAGGCTAAATATGTAAAATTAAGGTAATTAACTAATATTTAAAATATAAAATGGCTAACTATTGAATTAAAATAGCATAAAATGTACAATTAGGCTATAATTTCAAAATTGTTGCAATTATAGCCAAATATTGCCAAATTGGCTAATTTGTGAAATAATCAAATACTAATAGGATTAAAAATAATATATTGAGCTGGGAAATATTTTAAAATTATTTATAATAAAATTTATGAATAATTATTGAATATAAAAATACTGAATAAATTGGAAAAGAATTTAATAAAAATATGAAAAATTATGGAAAAATACCAGTTATTATAAAGAGTGATTTTGAAGGTATATATGCAAATTTTAAAATAGTTTGAGGAAAAATTAGGTATCAACACCCCCAGAACATAAAAATAGGTTCTACAGAGCGGTAAAAGTGGGATTATACTGGGTTGTTGTTGTTGTTTTGCATTAAAGTGAGCAGTCTTAAAAAATTGGAGCTCTACATTCATAATCTTGATCACTGATGCTTGCCATAAACAAAAGTGGATATTGGTTAAAAATTGGAGTGTTGTGCGTTGAACGTGAGCACAATTTAAAAATATTATTGTCCTACATTAAAACTGATCAGGGTTAAAAGTGGAGTCCTGCATTAAAAGTGAGTAGTGTTAAAATAAAAACTCATGCATTAAAAGTAAGTTGTAAGGACCCGACCGGTCGTTTTGCGCTATCGGACCCCATTCCCCTAAATAAAACGTCCCATAGCGGCTAATTGTGATTTATGACTTGCGAGGAGGGTGGTCTGGGATTCGGAAGTGTTTAGAGCAATACTTGGTTCCTTTAGGTTGGCCTTTAAGGCCAAGTTTGACTTCGGTCAACATTTTGAGTAAACAACCTCAGAATCGAGTTTCGACGCTTCAGGTAGCTTCGTATGATGATTTCGGACTTGGGCGTATGTTCGGAATGGGTTTTGGATGACTTGGGAGCGTTTCGGTGCCCAATATCGAAATAACAGTTTCCTTAAGTCCAAATTGTGGTTTGGGAAATGTTTTTGTGTTATCGAGGTTTGAACGAAATTCCGAGACCATGAATAGTTTCAATATGTCATTTATGACTTGCCTGCAAAATTTAATGTCATTCCGAGTAGTATAGGTCGGTTCGGCACATTGTTAGCGAATTTAAGAAACTTAAAGTTCCTAAGTTTGGTTCTAGGGGTTTTGAAGTGTGATTTTTGATTTTTAGCTAGTCTGTATTATGATTTGGGACTTTTTGGTATATTTGAACGGGGGCACGGGTGGGCCCAGGTGCCTCTCGGGCACCAAACGAGGCCAAAAACCAGTTGAAGCAGCTGCTGGTGCACCTGATCTGGTGTGACCGCAGGTGCGGTTGCCTAGTCGCAGGTGCTAGACCGCTGCTGCGGTCCCAGCCTCACAGGTGCGACCCCCAGGTGGTTTGCCCAGTTCTCGCAGGTGCGGGCCCTTTCCCGCAGGTGCGGACTCCTGCCCACAGGTGCGGACTCCTGCCACAGGTGCGAGCCCAGGCTCTTGTCCCATTTTCCGCAGGTGCGAGCAATAGCTCGCAGGTGCGAGACTGCAGGTGCGGTCGTCGAGTCGCAGTTGAGGAAACCCCTGTAGGTAGTAAGGTCTTTAAATGCAGGATTATCCCATTTTCACTCCATTTTCTTCCACCATAGACTATTTTCAGAGAATGGAAAAGAGTCCCACGACCTAGCAACTAAAAGGTAAGTGAATTCTACCCTAAAGTTAGTTAATGCATGAATTCCTAGTTGAATTTAACTACCTAATTAGTGAAAAATTACGGAATTGGGTAGTAACCTAGGGCTTTCGAGAATTTAGAGAATTACTCGTGAGTAGGCTAAGAAATCATATAAAATTCATATATTAATGATCCTTAGGTTATGGGTGAGTGTGTCCTTCGTGAATTTTTTGAATCCGGGCATGCGGGCCCGGGGTTGGATTTTTGGGAATATCTTCAAGAATGATGAATTTGACTAAGTAGTAGGAGAATTCCATGCTTTGAGTATAATTTGATATATTTACGTAACATTTGATTAGTTTCGAGTCCTTGGGTGAGGAGTTCGGATTTTCGGGCGCATTCTTGACCCGGCGAGTAGGTTCGACACGAGGTGAATCTCCTTTCTAACCTTGTAAGAGGGAACTACCACCCTGGGTGATTTAAATGGCTATCTGCTAATGTTTTTGGGGGCTACGTATGCACAAAGTGATGAGAGTCCGTACGTAGCGACTATTAGTGGTATGTCCGGGTAGTTAGGCCTAAAACATGCCTTATGTTTTTCCTTGAAATGAACTATATGCTTAATGAATTAATGTTACATGCGGCTTGTTTCCCTGAGATCATGGAATTTGCGAAATTTTAATGAATTACTCATGAAAAGTAATTTATAAAGAATGAATGTGTGGATCGTGTGTGCATGTGACCGCTTCACAATTTACATTCCGCGAGCGGAGTGTTATTTCCCACACTCTCATGGGAGTGGGTCGTACGCCACAGAGAGATTGAAAGATATTTTATGGTTCGGGACGTTCGACCCTCGGCAGTGCACATATATGATCATTATGATGGCTTTGGCCGGTTGTCCTTATCCTCTATGCGCATGCTAATTTGTTAATGATTCTTTTATGGATATTGAGTGGTCAGATATTTTAAAGGAAAGAAAAAAATAATAAGAATAATGAAGTAGTAATATTATATTTACTTCCAGTATTTATTTGAACTACTGTTATTTTTAATGTTTATTGTTTTATCATCCTCGTATGTCTATTACTGATATTATATCGTGTTTAATCAATTTGATGGACATTAGTGAGTGTCAAGTCGACCTCTCGTCACTACTTCTTTGAGGTTAGGCGGGATACTTACTGGGTACATATTTGTTTATGTACTCATGCTACGCTTCTGTACTTAATTGTTCAGGTTCTAAGGCTTGTTCATTTGGTTATCAGACCGGAGCTCGATTATGATCATAGTTGGACCTAACTTCACGGTGAGGTGCTTCTCATGACGATCCTCGGCAGCACCATGGAGTTTCTTTTGCTTATTTCCCGTCTATTTCTTTCAGACGGTGGGGATGTTGAAATGTTTAATCAAACAAGTAAGAACCCTTAGTAAAATGAGTGTTGGCTTGCCCGACCCTGCTGTCGGGCGCCCTCACGACCTGAGTTTGGATTTTGGGTCATTACAACATGGTATCAGAGCTCTAGGTTCACGTAAGTCTTACGAGTCACGAGCAAACCCAGTAGAGTCTAGCAGAACAGTGCGGAGATGTTTGTACTTGAATATGAATTGGTTGAGAAGAATATGTGTGAATTTTGAAGGTAGTGTATTAAAGTGCTTAGGAGGGATAGTCACTATTCCTAAAATATATCCTACCCG
>ML426985.1:77868-92809 GCA_005239525.1 Nicotiana knightiana | reverse complement strand
ATATATATATATCTTTTTCTTTTCTTTTTCTCTTTTTTTTTTGTTTAGTATTTTTCTTTTAGAGCTTGAATAGTTTTAAATGAATTTTTTGAGGTATATATTCTACACTCAATGCACAACCTTACCAATTTCCACTTTGACACCACACCCCCAACTTAGGTTTTTTGCCTCATTCTCAATATTCAAGGAAGGAGGGGTTCAAAAGAGGGAATTATTTTGCAAAAGGGAAAGGTTTCTAATGAGGTGACCAAAGAAAAGGTTCAAGGCTCAAATGGGGTAACTAGTGATAATATCTATACAATGGTGGCTCGAAAGGCTAAAGAGGTTTTCAAATAACACAAAGAATGCTAAGGTCATTTCTCCAACCAAACATAATTATCATTAACATTGAAAGACCAACCGGGCAAGTTCTAGATGATGGAAGTAAGCACAAGATTTATTTATACAAATACTAACACACATGGCACATGAATTAATCAAGATGGATCAATTTCATTTTCTAATAGGAGTCTAGAGCAATATTTTTCAAACTAGTGGGCGAAGAGTCACTACAAGAGCCAAAAATTTATCATAAAAACTATTCTGCACCATGCAACTTACTTGTTTTAATTCAAAACCAAAATTTGGAGGGGTATTCTTAATTCACCTTTCACATACAAGAGACTAATTACTTTAGTACCAAAAAGTCCAAAAGTCTCCTCCTAGCAAAACAAGACTAATTCCCTTAAGAAAGTTGTCATACCATCTATCATAGGGAAAAGTCACCCGGTTCACTTCAAAAATGTTCCTTGGGAAAGAATCGTAGCATGAAGAAAACCCAAGGAAGTATTATTAAGGAAATAAAAATTAAAGAACAAAGCTACTAATAAAAAACTAAAAACTAAAATAGAAGCAACTACTAAATAAAATAAATGATACAAGAAAAATAAAAATAAACTAATCACACCAAGCTTAGCAAAAGCAATTGACATAGTCCACAATAAGCCCGACAAGGGAACATAATATCCATATATAACAAAGACGCCCGGCAAGGGCACACAAATAATGTCATAAACCAAGTCATAATAGATACAATGTGCAAAATCCACCCCAACTAAAAATATTGCAGTGTCCCCACTGCACAATATCAAAATAAAGAGCATAGTTTGAGGGTCTCCCTAAGGTCTACATCAGACTAGCAGACTGCAGGAGAAAAGGCTGGTCAATGCTGCTGAGAACTCTCAGCCTCATCATCCGCATCGACATCATCACAATCGGTCATGAACCAGTAGTCCTTGCTGTCATCAGCATCCGCAATTGGCATCTTCTTGCTCGGCTGCCCCTACTTGAAGATTGCCTGGACTCCTCTCCACACTTTGACCAGGAGTTTACCTTTCTTTTTATTTTTCTCCTTCTCCTTGTCAAATGACTCCTTGAGTTCAACATGTGCCTTGGCCAAGTTGGTGTATGCGGTATCAATTTGTGTAAGAGATGTTTCCATCTTATCCTGAGTATCAAAGTACTACTGCATCTCAGCCCTGGAGTAGTAATCAGGTGGAGGCTGAGGCTGGGAGTGGGAAGGACCAGTGGGGAGCTTGGACACTAGATCCCTCAGGATAGCAAACTGGGAGTTCATCTCCCCAAAAGGACCCTCTGGTGTAGCAGGCTGTGAGGAGGATCCGGATCCGGCAGTGGTGGTGGTGACCTTCCTCTTTTTGCCCTTTACTGCGCCACCCTCACCCTTGACTCTTAACGGGTGGAAGGGTTTGTCGGCGGGAACCCACTGATCAGTGTGGCACTCCTCGACCTGTGCCCGCCTACACAACTCAATGATCTAAGAAGGAAACATTAACCCTGCGCCATCGTCAAGAAAATACTGCCGCATCTCCCTCAGAATATAGTCACCCACATTCACTGGGATGCCATCAATGATCATGGCTCTGGTATAAATCACGTCTGAGACGTTCCCATAGGGAGACACCCTGCTTCATAGTATATACAACCACATCTTAGCCTCGTCTATGAAGTCGATTGACTTCAAAACTTTTCTTTTGTTTGCCCATTATGATCTCAGGCTTTCAGGCTATAACTTGGACAAAAGCCATGCCGCATTTTCGCAGTGATCTTTCTCTTGTAGTGGCTCAGTCAGATGGTTCGAAATCCCGAGGGCATCATTAATTTCTTCCACCCCAAACTTTACCGTCTTGCCTCTAATGATGAGTTGAGGGTCGGCGAAGTTTGTACGCTTAAGGTTAGCATAAAACTCGCGAACCCATGTCTCATTGGCCTTGAAAGGAGTGGGAATGAAGCAAGACCACCCAGAGGATTGCAACCGGCCATAGAAATTCGGGAGCATCTCAGCCAATTTCTCCTCAGCGATCCCTTTCTTAAGTATCAATTTCTTGGTGAGGAGATTGTCATAATACTGGCATTGACAGCCAGCAGACATGAACCGGTAATCAGCAAACTGTTCCCCAACATCCTCCTTAATTTTAGGACTGTCTAGAGCATTTATGTTTGTGTTCGGGTCCATTTTTAAGTCAAAGTACCTGTGTCTCTGGGGAAATAGATTTGGGATTTTAGTTGTGCGATTTTCTCACCTGCAGAGAAATAACCGCACCTGCGAGATACGAATCGCACCTGTGGGGGAAACCGCACCTGCGCATCAAGATCCGCTGCTGCGAAGTTGAACCTGCGGCTGATCTAACCGCATGTGCGGAAACCCTGGTATCAACAATCACTTTTTTGTAAATTGTGCGATCACATCTTTGGCTCACACATACAACTCTGCAATCGCATTTTGCACTGGCATCATCGCAGAGTTGGTCAGTGTTTCCCAACAACTTTGTTTGTGTTTCACCCGCACTGTTTTTGGCTACCCGGTCACTCCGTCCTGCTCAAATCAACTCCAAAAAATTTGAAACTTGGCAGATTGGTTATAAAAAATATAATAAGCTATTCTAAAAAGGAAAATTTCAAAAACGACCAAAATTTTGAAAAACGATGGGTTGCCTTGCACCAAGCACCGCATTTAACGTCGTGGCACGACGCAAGACAAATTTACCACTTTTCTCGCCACTTGGATGATATGAATTGAGCACCTAGCTTGGAATCAAGCTTGTGACCACGGGCGATGTGAGGTGGTAAGTAGATGATCAAGCCAAGCCTTAAATTCTTCATTTTGCACTTCTTGGCTCTCATGTGAGGAATGTCATTTTGCTTTCTTGTTTCCTCAAATTGTAAGATGTATGGTGTGAGTTTTTCCTCCTCACAACACTTCATTGATTCATGTAGTTCAACTTCCGTATCACCACACAATTCCATTGTTGAAACGTGCTTGGATTGTGCCTTCAAACCTCCAACTTGCAATTTCTCCCGGATTTTGATATCCTCTTTTTCTCCCGAAAGAGAGTCAATTTCAACCAAATTTTTAATCAACCCGGTTGACTCTAATTCCATATTATTCTCGGCATCACTAACACTCATGGAGTCGGTTGGCGGATGTTCAAGTCTTGATTCTTCAAAGTAAATCTCACTCTCATCCTCAGAATTGGACTCTTCTTGGCTTTCATCCACACTTTCAACTTGAGAGGCATGATGAGCCTCCATCAATGCTTTCATTTGATCCTCTAAAGTGCGGATGTGCTCATCATTTTGGGTCACTTCATGTTTCAAGTCCTCGAGTGCAAATTTGTGCTTTTCCTCATTTTCAAGAATGGCCTCCGACATGAGCATCATCCTCTCATTTTGAGCATTTGAGAGTTCTTCTTGGTTTTGTTCAAGTACCAAGGAAGAATTTTCAATTTCAACCTCCAAGGAAGGTTCTTGGTCATCACTCACCTCCAAGGATTTTTGAACCCTTGAAGCTTCAATCATTGCATCCATTTGTGAGTGCAACCTTTCAAGTACCAATTCATTTTGGAGACTATTTTCCAAAAGCTATTCCAAGTCATTTTGATCATGGTTTCGTTCTTCAAGTAAGCATTCCAACATGACCTTTAACTCTCCATTTCTACCATGCTCAATTTCCTCCACTTCTTCACCCCTAAAATTTTTATCACAAAAAGTAGAATCATCATAGACGGGGCTTGGGGAAGGGACAGACAAATATATACAATCATACCAATGACCATTTTGGCAACCACACCTATCACAAATATTCCACTCATGGGTTTGAGATTGTGCGCACAATCTATCCCCGGGAGAATTTAAATAATTTTGCCATGAGTGTGGTCCTCCACAATAAGGACAAGGGTCATCAAAGTATGAACAACTATCATCCGACCAATTTTCATTATATGATGCCATATTTTTTTTAATCAAAAATTAAGAAAATAAGCAAGAAAAATAATTACACAAATATTCACAAGTTTGGATCAAAGCACTTATGCTTATTTCTCAAACAACCTAAATTACGCCAATTGTTCCCCGACAACGGCGCCAAAATTTGATATGCTCAAATTACACCTTAAAATAGTGTAAAGCGATCAATATAAAATATAGTAACCCAACAAGGTTGGGGTCGAATCCCACAGAGAACAATATGGAGGCGATTAGGAATGTAAGAGAATTATCACTTATCGTGCAGCGCCAAACACTTAGATTTTGGTTTTGAAAATGTTTATAACTAAATGCGAAACTATAAACTAACCTATAAAGCAAATAAAATTATCAATGGCAACAAGTATGAATGCATCGGGAATGACACTCAAGTAACGATCCAATGTATTTCACGATTTTACAAATATGAGCGAGTTTATGTTAATTAGCCACATATAATAATTCTTAATTAGCTTTTTTCCAAAGACTAACAAGATTTCCTAATTGAATTATTCCTAACCCAATTAAGAGATTAAGCACTTCCGGGTATGGCTATAAGTAGTTCAATCCTATCCCTAGGTAGAATCTATAAAATGAGGGTTAGAGCCTTAAGTTCTTGTTAATTAATTTTTCCCAACCCCAAATTATCTTTTCCAAAATTAATTCGGAGTAATGGGCGAGTCCTAGGGTTAGCTAATCCCTTTGGAAACATTAAAGAACAAGAATAATTAAAGTAACAATAACTCACTTCATCAATATATAAAAATCATTCAATACAAAAGCATAACAAGGTATTTAATCCACACTTTAAATATGAATATTTCCATAAACAAGAACTAATGTTGGGAATAAATACTACACACTTAACTATTCAATAAAAAGTAAGGAAATGAAGAAACAAACATAAATGGGTAAGAAAACCTTAACCACAAGATTGAAATATTCAAAATCCAAGTGTGTGTGCAAACCCTAGCTTCCACAAATGTGTTCTCTCTTCTTCTCTACTGAAACTAGGTTTAAGCAATGCCAAAAGATACATAAAATATCCTCTAAGTCGAGTATAGGTGAGTTGGGAATGAGAAAATGTGATTTTATATTTCTGTCCATTATGATGCCCTTTGGCCGCACCTACGGAAGAATCCTCACAGGTGCGGTTCCGTAGAAGCAGAAATCCAATCGCAAGTGAGTTCCAGGTATTTTGTTCTTATTCCGCAGATGCGGACCACATACCGCACCTGTGGTTCCGCAGGTGCGTGAACAATTTTTCAAGTGCGCCTGTTGTTCTATTGAGCTATCTTCACAGGTGCGTTCAGTATTCCGCAGATGCGAGGTCGCACCAGCGGCCAAGAGCCCGCATGTGCGGAATCACTGGAGATTTTGTACATTTTTCACCAATTTGTGCTCCACTCCACTTCAATTCAACACCAATCACTTCATGGAATTATTTCCCTGAAATTCGAGCAATACACACTATAAACGACCTCATGTTATCATTTGAAGGATGCAAAATCTAACGAAAAGAGGCTAAAATGAGTGGCATGAATTATTTGATGAGAGACTCGCATGCCATGAAATGATGTTCTCGGGCCACGAAGATGGTGCCTCTGAACTATGACGCCTTTGAATAATGATATGAAAAATTGAGAGAGACCTTCAGGACATGACATGGTGTCTTCCGATTATGAGGATGATACCGTTAGACTATGACGCCTTTGGACAGGTTGGTGATATTTCAGCCCATGAGATACAATAATATGATGTCCAAAAGACAAAGCTTAGTCTTGGGAAATAGAGGCCAGAGCTTAGCCCGAAAGAGAAGCGAAGTAAATAATGCTTGAGAGACAACGCTTAGTCTTGGTGAAAAAGAAAATTGCAGGCAGAGCTTAGCCTCATGCGCGTATGGGGATAGAGCTTAGTCTCATGCAAATGAAGGCAGAGATTAGTCTTATGTAGATGGAGGCAGAGATTAGCCTCATGCGGAGGAAGGCAGAGATTAGCCTTATGCAGATGAAGGCAGAGATTAGCCTCATGCAGATGGAGGCAGAGCTTAACCTCATGCAAGATGGATACAGAGAGTAACCTTATGCAGGTGGAGGCAGAGATTAGCCTCATGCAAGGGAAGGCAGGGATTAGCCTTATGCAAATGAAGGTAGAGATTAGCCTTACGCAGATGTGGAGGTAGAGCTTAACCTCATGCAACATGCGGGAAAAAGCTTAGTCCCATACAAGATGAAGGCAGATCTTAGCCTTATGCAGGTGGAGGCAGAGCTTAGCCTCATGTAAGGGAAGGAAGATATTAGCCTTATGCAAATGAAGGCATAGATTAGCCTTATGCAGAAGAATAATTAGCAGATGATAGTAGGATTTCTTAGCTGGTAGCAGATTGCAGTATTGCAATTGTTGAGACAATTATGACTACGGAGCATGTTATCCTTTGTGCTGATAGAAAATGTCGGCAAGTGCAATGGTTTCGAGAATTGTGACTTTGCCCATGTTCATTCTTTCTGCTGATAGCGAATTTTGGCATCTGAAACTGTGTTGAGATTTGTTACTTCGAAACGTGTTTATTCTTTGTTCCTGCATCCAAAGAAAAATCATGAGTTCTGTAGATGGGGAAGGTTGATTCGTGTCCCCGCTGGCTTTGCTCGACTCGTTCTGCTTGGTCAGATGATCCTTTTTACATCATCAGGGTAGCGTTTGCTAAACATATCTATTTTTTGAAAGCAAGCATGCATGATTTTGTAAAGACATAATATAAAATATATTTCAAGAAATTTAGATGAACCGACGACCGTGACACGGTTCAAGACATTGCAACCTCTCATGCTACGGAATTTTGAGGGTCCTCCTCAAAATTCTGCCCTAGTTAGATGGTATGACATCTCTGACTGTCGTGCATGCTGCGATCAACCGAACTTGCTTCAGAATTTTGAGTGTCCTCCTCAAAATTCTGCCCCAGTTTCCAATTGTCGGGGAAATGAGATTTTTATTGAATTGTGACCGAACCCATAGGGCTGCCTACGTATCCCCTCTTAAACGGGAATCAGGTCAGGCATAGTTCAATTTACATCATTTTGAAAAAGCATAAAGAATTACACATAGTATCATTTGACTGCATCTGAATTGATTGGCTTTGGCTAGAATTCTCCGTCCATCTCTGCAAGTATAAGAGCTCCTCCTATCAATACTCGATGAACCATGTACGGACCTCGCCAGTTAGGAGAGAATTTCCTTTGTCTTCATCCTGATGTGGAAATATCTTCTTTAACACCAGCTGCCCCGGTGTCAACTTTCTGGGCTCGACTCTTTTATTGAAGGCTCTGGGCATTCTATTCTGATAAAGTTGACCATGACATATTGGATTCATCCTTTTCCCGTCTATGAGGGCTAGTTTCTCATAACGACTCCTTATCCATTCTGCATCGTGAGCTCAGCTTCTTGTATGATTCTTAAGGAAGGAATCTCCACTTTGGCAGGAATAACAGCTTCCGTACCATAAACCAGTAAGTAGGGAGTTGCCCCGGTTGATGTGCGGACTGTGGTGCGGTATGCCAGTAAGGCAAATGATAGCTTTTTGTGCCAGTGTTTGTGTTTTTATATCATATTTCTCAATATCTTCTTGATGTTCTTGTTGACGGCTTCTACAGCTCCATTCATCTGAGGTCTATAGGCTGTGGAATTCTTGTGCTTGATTTTGAAAGTCTCGCACATAAATTTCATCAGATCACTGTTGAGGTTGGAGCTGTTGTCAGTGATGATCGACTCTAGAACTCCGAACCGACAAACAATACGGTCGCAGACAAAGTATGCCATGAATTTCTTAGTCATTGCTTTGTAAGATGCTGCTTTGACCCATTTTGTGAAGTAATCAATAGCTACAAAGAGGAACGTGTGTCCATTTGAGGCGATAGGCTCGATCGGCCCAATGACGTCCATTCCCCAGGCGGCAAATAGCCAAGGTGAGCTTGTTGCATTGAGCTCATTTGGGGGTACTTTTATCATATTTTCATGCACCTGACATTGGTAGCATTTTTGAACATACTGAATGCAGTCCGTTTCCATGGTCATCCAGAAATAGCCGGCTTTGAGTATCTTCTTGGCCAAGACAAAACCATTCATATGTGGGCCGCAAGTCCCGGCATGTATCTCTTCAAGCAGCTTAGAGGCTTCCTTTGCATTGAAACATCTCAATAATCCAAAATCGGGAGTCCTCCTGTACAGGGTTCCTCCAATGTGAAAGAAACTATTGGACAATCTCCGAAGCGTGTGTTTCTGAGTGTGATTTGCAAGCTCTGGGTACTCTCCCTTTGACAAATACTCCTTCATATCGTGGAACCATGGTTTTTCGTCTGCTTCTTCTTCAACATGGGCACAGTATGCCGGCTGGCTATGGATCTTCACTGGAATAAGGTCAATGAAGTTCTTATCTAGATGCTGTATCATGGATGATAGAGTGGCCAATGCATCGATGAACTCGTTCTGAATTCTGGGGACGTGCCGAAATTATATCTTTGTGAACCTCTTTCTCTATTCCTGCACATGGTGCAGATATGGCAGTATCTTGGAATTCTTGGTAGCCCATTCTCCTTGTACTTGGTGTTTTAGCAGGTCTGAGTCACCAATTATCAGCAGCCCCTGAATATTCATATCAATGTCCATGTTGAGCCCTAGGATTCAGGCTTCATACTCTTACATATTATTAGTGCAGGGGAATCTGAGTTTAGCAGATACCGGGTAATGTTGACCGGTTTCTGATACTAGGACAACTCCAATGTCGACTCCTTTGAAATTTGCCGCTCCATCAAAGAAAATTCTCCAACCGTCATAGGGTTCTTCAATGTCTTATCCTATGAATAACACTTCTTCATCGGGAAAATACGTTTTCAGGGGTTCGTATTCTCCATCCACAGGGTTCTTAGCAAGATGGTCTGCTAATGCATGTCCCTTGACCACTTTCTGAGTCACATAGACAATGTTGAACTCACTCAGTAGGATTTGTAACTTGGCCAGCTTGCCGGTGGGCATGGGCTTCTGAAAGATGTATTGCAAGGGATCCATCCTCGATATGAGATATGTTGTGTAGGCACAGAAGTAATGCCTCAGCTTCTGGGCCACCCAGGTTAGATCATAACAGGTATGTTCCAGTAGAGAATACCGTGCCTCGTAGGGAGTGAACTTCTTACTCAGATAATATATAGCCTGCTCTTTTCTCCCTGTCTCATCGTTCTTCCCCAAAACGTAGTCGAAATCTCCATCTAATACTGTGAGATAGAGTAGCAAGGGTTTACCTGGCTCTGGCGATACCAAGACTAGCGGTGTTGACAAGTACTCCTTGATTCTGTTGAAGGCCTTTTGACAATCCTCAGTCCATTTGGTTGCAACATCTTTCTTCAGCATCTTGAAGATTGGTTCACATATGACCGTGGACTGGGCTATGAACCGGCTGATATAGTTAAGGCGTCTCAGGAAACTCATCACATTTTTTATTTATTTTTTGGAGGCGGTAACTCTTGGATGGCTTTGACCTTTGACGGGTCAAATTCTATCCCTTGGCGGCTGACGATTGTCACACCTCCTTTTTTAAACTACCCCCGGGGTAAGAGGATAATAAGGGAGTTTTTCCACTTAAAGTGACATTATTCAATTTTTGGGATTTATTTAATTTCAGAGTCGCCACCCGAATTTTTAGGTGTTCCGGGACACCATTTTTTTATTAGAAATCCCAAAACCGAGAAATTTTTTGACTCTGTTTAAATTGTCTGCGAACCAAAAATCCGGGTAAGGAATTCTGTTAACCCGGGAGAAGGTGTTAGGCACTCCCGAATTCCGTGGTTCTAGCACGGTCGCTTAATGATTAAACTTGGCCTAAATTGTTTAATTACTGCTCTTGTACCTATGTGCATTTTTAATCTTTTTACCGCTTTTATTATTCATTTGTATTTAAATAGTTATTTTGAGACGGGTCACGTATGCGTAAACCCGTAGAGTTTAAAATGTATCAAAAATCATGTCATGCGGACGTGTACACAATTCTCGACACTGAACTCATTTAAAAGATAAATAGGGTGCGCAAGCGCATATTTTGTTTTGTTGTAAAAAAGAGACCGAAATTACGTCACGCGAACGTGTACGCAATTCCGATAATTTTAAGAAGTTCGTTCCTTAAAGTGTCTCTAAGAGTATTCATTTTAGTCTTTATTTGTGTTACGTAAAACGTATACACAATTGGAGAAAAAAGTTTATTTGATCTTATCCAAAGTTATGCGAACGTATACTTTGATGATTAATTTGGTTTTCTAAGTCCAAGGCATTCAATATCTAAAAGGCTTTCGAGATTCACCACATCTAAATTAAAAATCCCAAGACAAGTCATGTATTGGGATATGGCCTAGTCTAGCCTGATTTGTATCACTTTAGGCCACCCTATTTAGCTACTTGCAAAGAAAGTAAAGTTATGTAAATAAATGAATATCAATCAATAAAGATCCAAAGAGGAAATCAACCTTACCAATTCTTGAATTACATATTGGAAAAGCAGTAAACCTACCCCATTAACGATATAACATGGAGTGCGTAAACTTATTCATTCAAGTAATCTAACTTTAATACTACATTAAGATAAACAGATCCTACATATTTATGAATTCTATAGTCCCAAGAGCATATTTTGAACAACAAATCCTATTTACATGTATCCTTCAATATTAGCTATTTTCAAGATTTTCAACAAGTATTTGGATGAAACTGATTCGAACACAAAGTTATAGAAGATATTTTGAACGAAAACGATTTTTAGATCTGAATATATTTTTGTCCAAGAAAACTATCAACACCATTGATTGCAGTTTTAACTCATTTTTTTTCCAGAATATTAAAGATGCCTGTATAGATCAATTTTGCAAGAAATCTGAAATTCAATATTGCAAACAGTCTGTCCATTCTTACATTACAAAAGTTTCTGGAAAATAAATTACATTGTTTCCTACCCAAGAATTTACAAATTCAAAAGAAATATAACATTAAAATAAAATAAAACCCTATGAAATATTTGTTAAACTACAACTTCCTCAAACTCGAATCCCTGGGGATATCCATGCCTCTGCTTGTGATCAACTTATCAAGAAGAGACACAAGGAAAAGAAACTGTTAGCATCTTATGGGATGAATCTGTCCATAGAGAGGATCAGATTCAATTCCAACTGTGCTAGCTAAACAGAAACTTCTACTTAATGCTTTACTGGAGAGAACTAACTTAACATATTCTAGCCCTCAAGTTTGCATACAGATTATAGCCAGAATTCATGCAGTAACTTGACTACTTTTAGGCATTGCTTAAGGAATAAATCTGACCATAAAGGAGTAGATTCAATCCTTAATGATGCTCTTGGATGAACAAAGCATATTTAAACCCTTTATGGACTGAATCTGACCATAAAAGGGGTCGGAGTCAGCTCCATAGGTTTCATACTTGTTCTTCTTGCCGATAATACCATAACCTGACTTTGTAAGCTTTGATATAGAGAACAAATCTGATCATTTGAAAGGATTCAGATTCCTTACTCTAAGGAGCCTTTTGAAATGATAATCTATTTACTCTATAACTGTTTATGCATTATTATAAGGGTGAATTTGACCATTGAAAGGTTAAATTCATCTACCCTAATGCAATTTATCTTACTAATGCACTAAGAGACTAATACAAACATGAAATCTAACTACGAAATCCATTCTTACATTTTTTCGACTCGACACACTAAAAAGTCATATTGATTTCAAGAACTTCAGATTTTTAGCAGATTATATACAATTCAAAAAGAAAGCTCAGCTAAATCAGAAAATATCAGGCAAAGAGAAGAATAAAGTTCACATTTTTTGAATCTTTCAATGACATTAAACAGTTACATACCGCTTAAAGGGAAAATTCAAACCCAAAGCCTGACCAAATAAAGGTCAGGCAACAGCAATACAACGAAGAAGAGCAAAGATCAGCAGAAGGAGAAAGCTCAGTAGCAGCAAACAGCAACTTCAGTTAACAGAAAACCACCAGAAAATTCCCAGGGGAAAACCAACCAGCAATAATAGGAGTTTTAGACTCAAAAAATATAAAATTTTAGAAGATTTCGTAAGCAAAAGAAAAAACAGAGCCAAATCAGATTTGGATCTTCATTTTCTCTGTATTTTACTTCTTGTTTAAGATTTTGAGGAACAGTATTTTTGAAAATAAACTTGAGAGAAAGAAAAATTGAGTGAGTCCTATTTTTCAATCCTCTCCAGCCCCAAAAAACTAAGAAAAAGAGAGCCTCAGAAAAAGCCATCCCTCTCCTCTCCTTTTTTTTTTCTCTCCTCCCCCTTTTCTTTTTTCTCTCCTTCTTTTGTGGTAAAAGGTGTGTGTATTTATAGGGGTATTTGGGGATAAGATATGCTTAGCATATTCCTTATCCAATAAGCTGAAAAAATACAAATGCAGCTGTCAACCTTATCTTTAGGGACAACTGCCCTCATTCGAGAAAATTCCAGCCCTTACAATTACTATTTTATCCCAAACAAAATCTGATTTCCTAGTTCTAGAAGGTTCTTGGGTTGTTACACCCAAGATTCCTTCACCTAGGATTCCTAATATACTCCTTGAAGTCCCTGAAATTACCACTAGGTAACTAGGGTTAACTTGCTTGGGGTTGACTATTGAGTCTAATTAATTAAACCTAGTTAGGTTCCTTAGTTGATTAAGGCTAATATGTATTATCAACTTAATACTAGTTTAATGACTTAAATAAGATTAATCAACTTGGTTCTTTAAACTTAGGTTAGATGATTTGTTCAGTTAATGAAACCTAAATTAATTATCTTAAGCAAGAAATTTCTTTTAAGACTTAGTCAATTGTTTAAGAAACTAACCACCTAAGTTAGACTAGTTAAGCAAGTGTATTTTAGGAGGTCGTGACTAATTAGGGCAGCCTTGAGCTAAAAATTGAACTAAATTAATTCATGGCCATGCAATGACTCAGATTAACTTAGTATTATTCCTAAAAGAGCTAGGACAGACGAATCGAAGCATTACTGAAACAACCTAAAAGGAATGGTTGGCATGAGATTTGGTCTAAAAATGAAATCTAGAAGAGTTCCTAAACTGACTAGTCAAGATTCAAACAATGAAAACAATCGAACTAGGGCGCGGATTCAATACACGAGATAGAATTAATCATACTCAATCGATTTAATACAACAAATAGTGAAGGACAAAAAACAGATATGAATTTAGACATATTCATGATGATTTTTACAGAAATTAAACTAACGGCCTATTTGACATCATTGATCAGAAAGTACGAAACACATAGAAAAGGGAGGAGGGGGATACCCGTTTGAGGACTTGGCCGGAAAAGTTGAAGGCTGCTGGACTTTGGCCAGACTCCGGTAGGGTTTGAAAATGAATCAAACCCTCATGAACCGATTGCTCTAGTCAAGATAAATCGACCCATGAAGGTCTGAGCCATTAATTGTCTTTGAATCGGTCGGGGAGTAATTTTGGGGTTTTCAGATTCTTAGATCTGAAATTGACGCAAATCAATTGGGTTTTTGGGGAAAATAGCAACGAGAGGTGATAGAGGAGATGATGGTGATCGCCTGGTTAAAAGTTGGGGTCGATTGGAGAAGCTGCACCGCTGAAGGCGATTTCCGGCCGGCTGAGTTAACACGGGGTGAGAGAGACGAGAGAGAGAAGGGGTATGGGGGTGTTAGACTTTGGTGAAATGAGGGGGTGGGGATGTGGTTAGGACATATATATACTTAGGGAATGGATAGTTCTCAGCCGTTGGATCTGGAAAGATCAACGACTGAGATTGACACTCCCAAAAATGGGGTCGTTTGGGTAGTGTATGGGGCAGGCCAAACTTCAGCATATTGGGTGCTGAAGTCTTTTAAAAATGAACTAACTAACTTCAGCATGTTGGGTGCTGAAGTCTTACAAATGAACTAAATAACTTCAGCATATTGGGTGCTGAAGTTTTTACAATTGAACTAAATAACTTCAGCACTTCTGCTGAAGTTTTTGCAATTAAACTAAATAAATTCAGCACTTCTGCTGAAGTTTTCACAAATGAATTGATAACTTCAGCACTTCTGCTGAAGTTTTCACGAATGAATTAATAACTTCAGCACTTCTGCTGAAGTTTTCACGAATGAACTAATAACTTCAGCACCTCTGCTGAAGTTTTCACACATGAACTAATAACTTCAACATATTAGGTGCTGAAGTTTTTGCAATTGAACTAAATAACTTCAGCACTTCTGCTGAATTTTTCACAATTTAAACTAAATAACTTCAGCACTTCTGCTGAAGTTTTTACAATTAAACTAAATAACTTCAGCACATCTGCGAAGTTTTCACAAATGAACTAATAACTTTAGCACTTATGCTGAAGTTTTCACACATGAACTAATAACTTCAGCATATTGGGTGTTGAAGATTTTGCAATTGAACTAAATAACCTCAGCACTTCTGCTGAAGTTTTCACAATTTAAACTAAATAACTTCAGCACTTCTGCTGAAGTTTTTACAATTAAACTAAATAACTTCAGCACATCTGCTGAAGTTTTTCACAAATGAACTAATAACTTCAGCACTTCTGCTGAAGTTTTCACA